>PVIU01007181.1:77196-94261 GCA_004026605.1 Ondatra zibethicus | reverse complement strand
CCTCCCCTTCCCCTCTCCCACTCTCCCCTCCTCTCCCTTCTTCTCCTCTCCCCTCCTCTTCCCTTTTCCCACTCTCCTCTCCCCTCTCCTCTTCCCTTCCCTCCCTCCCTTCCACTCTCCCTCCTACTCCCCTACGTCCCCTCCCTCTCCTCTCCATCTGTGACTGTGTGTGTGTGTATTTAGACAGGGACTCACAGCTCAGTGAGTCTTCAAATTCACCATGTAGCCATAGATGACTGAGTACCTGGTCTTCCGGCTCCACTTCTCAAGTGATTTCCTGGCAGTCATTCTTTCTTCTACCTTTTCTTTCCCCCTCTAAATCCACCAAGCAAACCATTTCCAAACCCCTGTAATCAGAGAGAGCCACATGATATTTCAGTCAGAACCATCACCACACATCTCTCTTTGCAACCTCATGTGTAACACAACTCCCCTGTGTGTTTGGAAACACTGAGTTTGAAATATTTTTTAATTTAAAATTTTAAATCATTTTACTGAGGCTGAGGAGATGTCCTAGAAGTTAAGAGCACTTGTTGTTCTTGCAGAGGACCTGGGTTCTGGTCCCAGCACCCTCGTGGCAGCTCACAGTCACCTGCAACTCCAGTTTCAGGGGATCTGACACCCTCTTCTGGCCCCCAGCGCGCCAAGTGCACACATGGGCCACAAGACATTCATGAGTATGAAATTACAGCTTAAATCTGAAAAGTCATTTTAAGTTGTGTCTTAAATAACAAAAATTGAGGGGGGGTCGAGGACCTCTTGATATTAGATATTTCTTGTTTTTGTAGTCTTTTGCAGGCAGGACGGCATGTGTTACTCATACTTTGCCATTCAGTGCGCTAGGCTCTTTCCTGAGACAGATTGGGAGCAGGGAGGCCTCCTTTGGGGTAAGATGATGTCATGCAGGTTCAGTTTCCTGTGACATTCTTGCTCTTTAGAACTTTAACACACAGAACTCAGAAAAAAAATGGCCATCTAATATATATGGAATATTCAAAAATTATATCTGAGATATTTGAAAACTAATTTTTATTCATGTAAGTTAATTAAGTAATAAACTCAAATTAATTTAAAGTTAAATTAATAACAAACTGGGGCTCTGGGATCTGTGTTTTTTATTAAAAAAACTTAAAATAAGTCCTAGTGGACATTGTATTTTAAATTTTAGAAGTAGTTGATCACAAGGGTATGGGCAGACTCTAAATGATTGTGTGAACTTGTAGACACAGAGGCGGGACGGAGGTGTGGATGTCTGCAGTCCCCATCACAGCTTCTCCCTCTGTGGATGAAGGGAATGAGATGAAGTCAGGAGGAGACAGTCTGTTACTCAACAGCCCACACTGGGCTTTGGGCTAGATCCAAAAAGTACATGATTTTTCACTTTTCTATATTTTCTCCCACTGACTCTGACATTTTATCTTTAAAGTTTTAGTTCTAATTTTTAATTATGTATATGCTTATTGTGGGCTCGTGCATGTGAGTGCAGTGCCTGCAGAGGCCAGATGATGTCATATCCCGTGGATCTGGGGTTTACGGGCAATGGTTACCTTGTGGGGACTGAACTGGGGTCCTCAGCACGAGCAGGGGTGCTCTCAACTGCTGACCAAGCTCTCCAGCCCGAAGCACTAAGATCTTAATGTTTTAGGTTGCTTCATTTGAGACAGAGTTTCATGTAGCCCAGGCTGGCTTCAAACTCATTATGTAGCTAAGGCTGACCTTCAGCAACTGGTCTCCCTGCTCCCACCACCAAATGTCTGAGTCATGAACAAGCCCACTGTGCCCGTCTCCTCCAATATTTTAATCCGAGTCAAGACGTTACAAGTTGAATGATAGGACCCACGGGGGCTGCTCAGCGTCCAGGGTAGGCTGATAACTTCGCCCCTCTACAAAGCTCCCTGTACAGATTTACTCGGTTATTTAGAAGTGTAAAGAAGTGAGTTTCTGCTAAACACTGCTTAATAGATCCATTCATTAACCATTTCTGATGACAGACATGGATTCCCTTTTCTGGAAATCCCTATTTTCTTTCAAACTCATAGCCATCCTTCTGCCTCAGCCTCTCAGATGCCAAGATCTCAGGCCTGAGAAACCACACTGGCTCAAGTGTGTTACGTCTCTCTGGCTCCCATGCACACCGGGCTGCAGCCCTGTCACTCTGGTCTTAAGGGAGCTGTGACCATATGAATATTTCCAGTGGGACACACCTGCAGCCCCGGCTCTTATGACTTTAAATCCTACGGATGAGATGAGTTTACCCATCAGTATTACCAAGCCCTGCAGCACATGTGTGCTTACGCCCTTCAGTTAAAGGGGCCCCAGACTCATTAGCTGCCTTCCCCTTAATTTTCATGGGACAGATGCAAGGAATTTACTTCATAGCAAACTTTTCTGATACTCTTGAAGGATGGGAAAGGAACCAGGTACCTTTACCATCTAGAGTCTTACGATATACTTTCTAAAATCAGATACAGCCATGTCAGGTATGCTTGTGATGGTTCACGGACACGTGGCACACACTGTTAGATACAGCCATGTCGGATGCGCTTCTGTGACAGTTCACGGACACGTGGCACACACTGTTAGATACAGCCATGTCGGATGCGCTTCTGTGACAGTTCACGGACACGTGGCATACACCATCAGCTTAGCAGGGCTTGTGTTGACGGCGGCATATATTGACCAATCTCGCCTTTGTGCTCCTTGCTTCCTAGACAACCCCGCCTTGTTCTGGTTCTCCAGGCATATCTCCCTCTGGGGGAGCATCTCCTTCAACCTGGCTGTGTTCATCAACCTGGCTGTGGCTCTCTTCTACCCATTTGGGGATGACGGTGATGAAGGTAAGTGCTTGTATTTCTGCAAATGATGACTACCAAAAAATCCCCAAATTACATTCATTAGCGCTCTGCAGCTTTAAAACAAAGAAGTTTAGTTCTCATTAAATATTTTTTCTCTATTTATTGTAAGTATAGAGATACTAAGTAGGGTTGGCAGAAAACTGTGGCCAGTAGAAGCGCTGTTTTACAGAAAGCTCACATATGGCATAATAATTAATAATTAGAGGCAAATGAAATGGCATGATTGTGTTTCAACCTAATTAGTCTATCAAACATATTTATACTGTCTTATCTCAATTATGTGGGAGTCTTAAGCCCAAGAATTTTGATGAAATAGTAACAGTTACAGTTTGCTTTCTGTCTTGTCTGAGGGTTTTGTAATGAACATATCTGCAAAACATACATTTTGATTTTATAATGCAGTGCGTTTATAATATTCATAATCTTAGTCTTAAACATACACACAACACAAGACAGGCTGTGCTGACGGACAGTGATGGACATTGACTGTGAAGCTGATGGTATTAAAGCAGTCATGCATAAGTTTTACAAAGGCAAAGACGGGGAATTTCAACGTGAAGTGGGATATTCCATAGAAACCGGGTGGGTCTTTCAGGTTTGGTAGATTGCGTTGGAAAAATCTGTTACAGGTGTGGGATATTAGAGTGGGCAGGAGACAAAGGTGAGAGCAATCAGCAAATAACCTCGGAGTGACCCCAGAGCACATCTGCCTGTGGGGCGGGCATTAGGCTGATGAGGAGAGCAGGGAGGAACGCGTCCTGACTGCGTGACAAGGAGTATCTGTTACCAGGCAAACATTGCCACCGCCCTCCTAGGGGAGGCATGAGGGAGAGCACCATGGCAGCAACAGGTACATAAGCAAATTTCAGAGGAACTGAGGCAAAGAGAAGAGATGGGAACCCAAGAGCAACTCCCTGTTTTCCAGTTTCTACGTCAGGTCCCTCGGGCATCAATGTCTTCATCTTGGCTGCAGTTTGAACAGCATAAGTAGAGTTTGTGGTGTTTTGGAAAACACATCAGACATAGGGACCTCAGACGGCAGAGCAGAGATAGGGACCTCAGACGGCAGAGCAGAGATGGGACCTCAGACGGCAGAGATGGGACCTCAGACGGCAGAGATGGGACCTCAGACGCTAGAGCAGAGATAGGGACCTCAGACGGCAGAGCAGAGATAGGGACCTCAGATGGCAGAGATAGGGACCTCAGACGGCAGAGATAGGACCTCAGACGCTAGAGCAGAGATAGGGACCTCAGACGGCAGAGCAGAGATAGGGACCTCAGATGGCAGAGCAGAGATAGGACCTCAGACGGCAGAGCAGAGATGGGACCTCAAATGGCAGAGCGGAGATAGGACCTCAGATGGCAGAGCAGAGATAGGACCTCAGACGGCAGAGCAGAGATGGGACCTCAAATGGCAGAGCGGAGATAGGACCTCAGACGCTAGAGCAGAGATGGGACCTCAGACGGCAGAGCAGAGATGGGACCTCAAATGGCAGAGCGGAGATAGGACCTCAGATGGCAGAGCAGAGATAGGACCTCAGACGCTAGAGCAGAGATGGGACCTCAGACGGCAGAGCGGAGATGGGACCTCAGACGGCAGAGATGGGACCTCAGACGGCAGAGCAGGAGTGTGACTGCATAGCAAGAGGAAGGCAGCAAACGCATGCTAGCATTAGAAAGGCAGCGAGCACAGGTTCATCTACAATAGAAGGAGAAAAATAGCAAAACATGTGTTCATCCACCATGCAAATAGAAATGGGAACACCTTTCTCTCCCTGGTGATGAGATCTTAATACAAAGGGACATAACTCTGGAGCGAAGTCCGCCATAAAATGATAAATTTATGTCACCTGCGCTCAGACCTTTGAGGATGCACAACAGAAAGGCACGGAATCTTAAGATGGAGGCAGATCTGGAAATTGACCGACAAAGTAAGGAAAGTCCAGAGGAGATCTTCAGCCTCTAAAAGAAGCAGATCTAAGAGACACGAGACTGGAAAGCACAGCGTCCCAGGCATCTGGTGACTGGGTACAGATGCAAACACCGCTTTTGGAAGGGTTTCTGAGTCAATAGTAGCCAGATGGACGCTCAGTCTTAGGGTATTAGAGGATGGGGTGTTGCTTAGAGGGAAAGCAGAGCATGAGACTAGGGGAGCAGAGAACCCCACGATGAACAGAAGTCACATGACTGCAGCTTGGGTTAAAGTCTTGATGGAGGTTCACACAATCTCTACCTCAGCCACACACTACATGTAACCAGGAAGGCTGAGGGAACACACCATTCTGTAGGTACACACGACTGTAAGATTGTCCAGGGAAGGAAGCTGCTTTGTGCTGGTGACAGTTCTCGATGCTAGAGCTTTTCAGTCAGGCTGAGCCACTGCTCTCCGGGCTCACTCTGAAACTGTGTAAGGCTGGATTGCATGAAAATTCAAGTTCTTCTAGGAAGTGCCTCGAAATGATAGGGGCATACCAAAATGGTAGGTTCCAACTAGAAAGGCCTCCCAGCAACAGATCTGAGAAATGTTTGAGAGAAAGTAATTAGCAGCAATGCGTTATAAGACATGGAACAGAACTGACCCAGGGTCTGCAGGAATGGGAAGGAGAGAATGTCCTTTGCCCTAGTGTCCTGGGGAAGCAAGTTTAGGACTGATATAAATTGCTTGTCACCATGTGGTCGGTTGTAGTACTCAATGGATGCTAAAAGAAAGGAGTGACTTTGAAGAAACACACAAACACACCACATTTTAAGTATCTGCCCACGATCTGCTTAACCAGTTACAGAGGGGACAGGAGTACCTGAGAAACAGAGAAGCCACTAAATAACCGTGAGTGAGACACAGTCACAGCATGTGCCTCGAAGGACAAGGTGGCAGGGGATAGAAGTGAATAAATGGGAGAACACTTAGAACACCCAGATGAGAGGTGTTCTACAGAGTAATTGGCGAGTGCTCCACAAGGCTGCCGAGCTCACCAAAGACAAAGACTCAGAACTGTTCCGGTGAACAGACACAGGGATGGAGGCGATGACAGTGTTGTGATGTTGTCGGTCACAGCTGTCATCATGCATTGGTATTTGGATCTAGATGAAGGGTCTGCGGGATGGCTTCTCCACTATTTTGCAGCAATTGATTAAGTGTTAAGAGGGTCTGAAATGAAATTTAAAAAATAGAATCAAGGGTTCTGCCTATTCCTAGCTGGCATCATTTGGGGGCAGGGAAGGCAGCTATGAAATCACCTGGAAATTCTGGGCTAGACTTTCCCACCCTGAACCCTACTACAAGCCACTTTAGAGTCACAGAGCCCTCGTGGAAAGGGGTCAGCAGAGGCATGGACTGTTCTTCCTCCAGGTACAATGGATGGTGGTTTCTCCCAGGCTCTTGGAAGTGTCTTGTGCTCGACTGTCTTGTTTACATGTGGGTCACAACATTAGTTTGGAGAACAATGTCCTTCAGTTGGTATGGTGGCACAAAGGGATCCAAGGGAGATGGTGCCTCTCAGATGTCCACTCCAAGGCACCATCCACCTTGGCTGCAGATGGAGACTGCCAGGCCTATGTGGAATCTGTTGATGCTAGGGCCTTCTCCAGCTGTGCCAGCTGACCTGTCCTGGAAGACTAGTCAGTGGACAGCTTTTTTATCCTAAGATAGAAGATCATTTTTTTCAATCTAGAGGGTGGGTTTATTTTTCACATTTTGAGTGTAATTCTTCTCCCTCACCAACATTTTTTGCTAAGGAAAATAAGATTCTTTGAGGTGATTTAGATTCACTCAGTTTCACAAGCATTTATGGGTACCACTGTGTGCCAGGCACCATGCTAGGCTGTGAGATGCTAAGATTAGTTAAGCTGTTTTGTCCTCAAGGATCTCATGGTGTAGTTAAAGGACCAAGAAATGAGAAAGACACAAGAGCAAGGACCACCAGTGGATTTACGGAGGCATGGCGAATTTCTTTGGACCTGGGTATAGGAAGCAGGAGTCTAATGAGCCTGCACAGGAAGTCCAGGCATGGGGAAGGCTGAGGACCGAGAAGCGGCTGTGTGGGACGGAAAGCCATGAACAAATGGACCTGAGGCAGCTCCCAGGCTGGAGTGGAATTGAAGTCCAGTTTGACTGTCGGAATTCTCTTTTACAAAGGACCAACCTCTTACTTAAGAGATATTGGGGAGTATAGAGGAATTCCTAAAAATACCTTCCCATTCAATATAATACAGGCTTATTGTGGAAAATTCATAGAAATCTGCAAGATATTAAGAGAAAGAGTTCCCACTTGGTGGTAAGGATAGGCTGTCGTGCTTTGTATTGCTTTGGTTTTGGTTATTTGCTTGAGAGACAGGGCCTCTCTCACTGGGTAGGCCAGGATGGCCTAGATAGGATTCACTGTGTAGTGCAGGTCAGTCTTGAACTCACAATAATCCTCCTGTTCCTCGGGTCAAAACTAACCTGGTGTTTCTCAGATGGCCACAGACACCATCATCAGTAACCACATTAAATAACTGTTCATCTGTGTTCACGTTTCACACGGATGTACTTAGCAGTAGGATGGGTGCAAGGTCTTGTGCCAGACAGTCCGTCCACAAGCTACTTTTAAAATGGATAAAACACCCGGTCTTAGGTGCATGGCTGTACCTTCTTATATAGCAAAGGGAGAGTCCAGCAGTTCACACACATCTGGGGCAGAGTAAAGGTGCGGTTAAATCGTCTGGCATTGGTGACAATATGAGCATTTGTGCCACATCTTAGCCTTCCAGAATATCATACCAGACTTTATTTATGAATTAGCCTGGTGAGTCACATGATGGGTGGAACATTGTCAAGTGGTCCCTGAAGATGTTAATTATAATGCATGCTTAAAAGCAAAGCTAGGGGACATATTAGCAATTAAAAATGCACTTTGCTCTGTTATCTGAGCAGAGTTTGGGTTTTAGTATCCACATAGGGTGGCACACAAATACCTGTAACTCCACCCCAAGGGATCCAGCATCTCTTTCTGGCCTCTGTGGGCATCTGCATGCATGCACGCACGCGTACGCGCACGCACACACACATACACACATGCTTGTACACATATATGCAGAACATACATTAAATAAAATAAAATATTTTTTAAAAGGACAAAACTGGGGGCTGAGGAAATGGCTCAGTCTGCAGAGTGACTGCCACACAAGCGCGAGGCCTTGACTTTGCATGTCCAGAACCAATGAAGGAAGACAGATGCAACCGCACCACCTGGGGATTAATAAATATTTAGTTGCTTGCTCAGTATGAACTCCCTGAGCTTATTGCATATTTTGTGTACTTGATAAACAAGTATTGATTTATTGCTGCAAGTCACACTGTGACAGGCTAGGGCCCCTGCACCCTTATAGCATTTGTCTTTTAAAGGAGACCTGAGAGTCGACACACACCTGGGATGGTAAAGGCTTTCTTCCTGTACTGCTGCGGGAGAGCTGTCGAGTCCAGGGAGATGGTGGCTGGGCTTGCTTTTGCAAGGCAGAGCATGTATAAGCCAATATCAAAATAAATGTAAGCAGGCAATCCGTTTGGATGATGAAGACAATGAGCTTTCTTTTCCCAATCTTTAAAAAAAATCATTTAAATTTTTATTATTTTGTGTGTGTGTGTGTGTGTGTGTGTGTGTGTGTTTACATGTATGTCCATGCACCGTGTGCATAGGTGGCGCCATTGGAGGCTAGAAGAGGGTGTTGTATTCACTAGGACTGGAGTTACAGACAGTTATAAGCCACTGTGCGATTACTGGGAATTGAACCCTGGTCCTCTGGAAGAGCAGCAAGTGCTCTTAACTACTGGACCAGCTCTCCTGCTCCATAACCTTCTTTTAATCACTGTTTATTTGGAAGCTGTTATAGCAACAAAAATATTGCTATAATAAAATACCGGATTCTGGGTATTTCATAAGGCAAATGTTTACTTAGTTCCCTGTTTTGGAAATTGGAAGTCCATGGTCGGGTATCATCATCAGTCCAGTCCAGGTGGGGACCCTCCTTGGTTACATCACAACCTGATGGAGACATAGACTGGAATGTGGCTGTGTGGAGGAGGGGTCATGTGAACAGGAGAGCTACGCTTTGCAACCTGCTCTCAAGGGAGTGTCTGGTGCCTGCCCTGACAATGTCGATCCCTTCCAAAGAACTCTGTAATCTAGGTTCCCTCCTGCCTCTTAAAGATTCCATTGCTGTAATAATATTTCACAAAGGCCTTGCTTGAAGTCTGGAGCCTTTGGAGAGCAGTCACACCATACCTAAACCACAATAAATAACATGACACAGAGTCAGGACTGAAGTGCATCTAAATTAATGTTGTTCATGGGTAGTTACAAGTTCCTAACAAAATCTTTGTAATTTTTAGATACATTGATCCTCAATGAATACAAAATCCATTAAAGTGTGTGTATGGTTCACTGTAGGATTTTGATGCTATTCCTGAAGCTTTGCTCATGAAATCACTCAAGGCATTTTGCATCAAAACTCAGTGTTTTTGTAATAAGATGTGGCTGGAAGAATAATCATTATGGAGTATTTGGCACAGAAAGTTGGGGAGAAATCTCCAGTTTGTTGTGTTCCTCCTGAGATCCTGGTACCCATCAGCCAAGCCAATAACGCGGTACCTAAAGTTGCTTCTGTAAATGCAGCACATGCCACCCTTGAGAAGGGTGTCTTTGAGTATGCTCTCCGGTACACACGCCATAGAACTGCACTTCTTTTTCCAGGGAAAACATTTAAACCTCCTTTGTAAAAAATTTCTAAGGAACTTGGTGTATAACAATTTATTTAAAAACCATTGGTAATTTTTCTTTTGCTTCTGTGCATGCGCATGCCTGCGTGTGTGTGTGCGTGTGCGCGTGTGCACACGTGTGCATGTGCGCACGCACGTGTATGCATGCACACACATTTTTGTACATAGCTATATATGTGTAGGCTGATAATGTTCATTCATTTCCTGGCCACCCAGACCCAAATAATCACACAGAAACTGTATTAATTACAACACTGCTTGGCCTATTAGCTTAGGCTTCTTATTGGCTAGCTTTTATATCTTAAAATAACCCATTTCTATTATTCTGTAAATCGCCACGAGGCTGTGGCTTACTGGGTAAGGTTCTGGTGCCAACATCTTTTCAGCAGCTACATGGTGTCTCCCTGACTCTGCCTACTCTCTCTCTATCTCTTCCAGCCTGGCTATATTCTGCCCTGCCATAGGCCACAGCATCTTTATTCATTAACCAATAAGAGCAACACATATACAGAAGGACCTCCTACATCATACGTGTATATAGGTGAATATGTGTGCATGTGTGAATATGGAAGACAGGTCAACCCCAGGTATTATTTCTTATGACATCATTCACCTTGTATTTTGAGATGAGGTCCCTCAGCAGCCCAGAATCTACCCATTCATTCAGATAGACCGGCTGGCCAGCATGGCTCACGATCTGCCACCCTAGCACGAGGATTCCAACATGACTAGCTTTGTTACTGGGGTGTTGGAGATCAGATCCAGATTCTCATGCTCATGAGGCACTTTCCTGGCTTGGCTATCTGCCCAGATCCAGATTTTCTGATGATGATTAAATAGCCTAACACATTTTTGGAACTTGAGTCAATTCGAGTATATACAGTCATATTCCTACACTCATATGCAGACCCATATGTTTTAACACATAAAGCTTACTCATATGTAGATACATGTACATGTGTATCTAACACTTAAGGCTTACTCATATGTAGACACATGTATGTGGGTTTTAACACTGAAAGCATATCTCTATTTTATAAAATCTAAGTGTTATACAAATTGGGTTCTTTTTATTTTTATTTTTTACATTTTCCATCTCTCTCTCTCTCATCTATCTATCTATCATCTCTCTCTATCATCTGTCTATCTGTCTGTCTATCTAGCTATCTATCATCTCTCTCTCTCATCTGTCTATCTATCATCTATCTATCTGTCTGTCTGTCTATCTATCATCTCTCTCTATCATCTGTCTATCTATCTGTCTGTCTATCTATCTATCTATCTATCTATCTATCTATCTATCATCTCTCTCTCTATCATCTGTCTATCTATCATCTGTCTATCTGTCTGTCTGTCTATCTATCATCTCTCTCTATCGTCTGTCTATCTATCATCTATCATCTGTCTGTCTGTCTGTCTGTCTATCTGTCTATCTATCATCTGTCTATCTCTCTGTCTGTCTATCTATCTATCATCTCTCTCTCTATCATCTGTCTATCTATCATCTATCATCTGTCTGTCTGTCTGTCTATCTGTCTATCTATCATCTGTCTATCTGTCTGTCTGTCTATCTATCTATCATCTGTCTATCATCTGTCTGTCTGTCTATCTGTCTATCTATCATCTGTCTGTCTGTCTGTCTATCTATCTATCATCTGTCTATCTATCTGTCTATCTATCTATCTATCATCTCTCTCTCTATCATCTGTCTATCTATCATCTGTCTATCTGTCTGTCTGTCTATCTATCTATCATCTCTCTCTCTCTCTATCATCTGTCTATCATCTATCATCTGTCTGTCTGTCTGTCCATCTGTCTATCTGTCATCTGTCTGTCTGTCTGTCTATCTATCTATCATCTGTCTATCAGTCTATCTATCATCTGTCTATCTATCATCTGTCTGTCTGTCTGTTTGTCTGTCTATCGTGTGTGTGTGTCTGTGCATGGAGCTCAGAGGTGAACCTGTAGGAACTGATTCTCTTCCTCCTCTCTGTAGGTTCTAGGGATCAAACCCAAGTCATTGAGGTTGGCAGCAAGGAAGGCTCGTCATCTGCTGAGCCATCTTGCCAACCTGAACTGGATTCTTTCAATGAATTTGTAATATGATAAATTGATACTAATATGACAAGGGAAATGACGAGTTAATGAATTACTATACCCGATTTCCCATGTTCATTAACCATCTATTTGGACTTGAGGTTTCTTAGTGAAGGACATTTGTCAAAAGCATTTCAGAAATCATCCCCAAAGGAGAGAAAGTGAAGGATTCTCAGACTTGATATGAAGAACATTGACTGTAGTCCGACTGTCTTGTCAGGACTGCCAACTCCCCAGTAATGACACTGAGACTTATTATTCATTATGAAAGCTTGGCCTTTGTCTTGGGCTTGTTCCCAACCAGCTCTTATAACTCAAGTTAACCTGCTTCTATTAATCTACGTTCTGCCACCCAGCTTTTCTCTCTCTCCCATTCTGTATGTCTGACTTGTTCTGCGTCTTGCTGGCATCTCCACCTCTCTTCTTCCCAGAGTTCCTCTCTTTTCCTGGGAATCTCTCCTATCCTCTCCTGCCTAGCTGTTGGCCATTCAACTCTTTATTAAACCAATCAGAAGGTACCTTAGGCAGACATAAAAATTACAAAAATATTTCCCCACAACAGTTGACTATCCTGAAGTCAATGCAAAGTCTTCTGGAAATGCAATGAAGAAGACTGCACCTTAAAATGTTTCCTTGTGGTAGATCGCTGTTCTGAGATTCACTGCACCACAGCTTTGTTTGTATATAAAGCACAGAAGCCAAGATTTCAGTGTTCTCTTCTCTCTGTGTTCTTGGTGACAAGTAACTGCTGCGTCTTTTCCAGGTACACTTTCCCCCTTGTTCTCCGTCCTCCTTTGGATTGCAGTGGCAGTCTGCACGTCTATGCTGTTTCTCTTCTCCAAGCCTGTGGGCATCCGGCCATTTCTAGTGTCTATCATGCTCAGATCGATATACACCATCGGCCTGGGGCCAACACTGATACTTCTTGGTGCTACTAATGTAAGTACATTGCTTGACTTTGTATCTTACGGAATTCAGATGGTACCAAGTATAAGCATAGTTAGCTCTATGCTTTTATTGATGTGTACGCAGGGAATTCAGGGTTGATAGGAATCTACGTTAACTAGAGTATCATTTGTGCATGCTTTAATTTGGAGAGAAAGAACAAAGATACGGCTGGCACATTTAAGTAGCATTTGAAGGGTGACCCAGTTCTGCTGTCCATTTCATCATGGTTAATGTTCTCTCTGTACCATACCTGCTATTACTGAAAAAAATGACCCAGCCACTGTTACCACCTGAAAGTGGGTTCTAAATCATCCCGAAAGATTAAATTATGTTCAGTAGAATTTAAGGAGTACTTTCTTTCAATTGGCTGAGCAGTGGGAACAAAAACTGCTAGACAAAAATAAGGTCCAAAATTGGGCTCCTATTCTATGAGAAAAACCTATAAACTTATGAAAGGCACAGGGGAGATTTTTTTTCACCAAAACTTTTGTATATTAGAGCAAGTGAATGCCTTTTGACATGGTAGTTTTAAGTGTGGTATGAAAAAACTGGAAGTGTCATGCCAAGAAGCTAATGAAAGATTTGTAGAAGTAATTTAAACAAAAGAATATAAAACTTTGAATAGACTCTCTGCCAACTTTAGGCAAGATATATCTGTAAATGGATATGAAGAAAAGATAAATCATCAAATTGATGAAAAACAAATGGTCAGAAATCACATAAATATTATTGTACTACATAATCAATACCTAAAGTACTGCCTGTAACTTTCACTGCGTTCCTGACTCAAATGTTCTATACTCTGGTGTCTTAGCTGGGATTATCTCCTATATTACCTAATGTAGTTATTGAGGATAGTAATTGATAGTCACATTCCTGGGACATCACAGGGAGTCTATGAATATTTTTGAATAAGTAACTAATGAGTGAATGCATGGGTGAATGACCAATATTTATTGAAAATAAATAAATAGTTAACCAAATTTTAAGAATTACCAAGACGATATAGTCAGTGGTCAATTCTGTGTTTTCAGTTTCTGGCCTTGGTTTTCATCACAGTTCTCCAGGGGTTGGACAGTTCCACAGCTCCCAGTTGTCAGAATACTAAAAACAATTCTCAGCTACCACCAGTGAAGGAAAGTGTATGGAAAACCTGTTAGCAGAAGGTTTTGAAAGTTAACAAATACACTCTTCTCTGGGCTTCTTAGGGGCACATTAGTGCAGGAATCCGGTCCTTGCTCACCCGCATCTCCATGTTTCTGAATTATCTGGTCCTTGTTCTTCCCTCATCTCAATGGTGCCATCCCTCCTTCCAGCTCACGCCCATCTCCATTTCCTTCCATCCCATCCTTGACCTTTGAACATTCAGACGTGATTTCATGATGTTGTATTATCTTCGCTTTGAAAATAAGTAGTTGTTGTCGTATCACCGATCAAGACAATTAGACAATCACCAGGAATGTGGATAAATGTGTCCACACCTCTGTGTTTGGCTCATGTCATTTCTTGAGAAAACATGTTCAGCGTGAAATTGTATTATTTAAAGAAGTAGATGTTATTCATAAACTGAACATTGACTAAATGAGAAAAACCTGAGTTTAGGAAAGTGAAGAGCCAGGCAGAGTCGCGCCCAGAACAGCAAATGTTCTCTTCTGCAGCTGTTACGTAATCACTAGACATATAGAACCCTGAGAGGTAGACTGTGCAGCTGGCCATATAGAATTCATGAGCCATTTTCTGTTTCTTTCTACCTGTTTTTTTTTAAATCTTTGGACTAAGACTATGTAGACAGAGGTAAGGAAAAACATTTGAATGTTTAGTGTGGGTATAAACTAAAAATATCCAGTATTCTTTTCCTGTCTCTAGTAGGACACTCTAAAGTGATAAGTTCCATGTGGTTTGGTGAGAATCATACCATAAAATATTCTCTCCCAAAGTCAAGTTTTTATTGAACTGCTTTATGAGAAAGTGTTATGCATGTAGACATGTCTGTCTTACTAATTCCATGAATTTTCTAGTATTCCAATAGCATAAAACATGTTACTCTGCTAGACACTACCAGCAACCTAGGGACATTTGACCAAAGATAATAAAATCTTGCTGATTTGAGACAAATTTAATGACATTACTATAATTTGATACCAGTGCAGATGTTAATAGAGAAGTTTATATTTATAATTTATCATTGTAAGTTGCTATCATAGATTACTAAAGTTACATTAGTGAATTACTATATACTTCCCTCCTCACATAAATGCATTACACAATATCTTGATTCATCTTTACTTATGAGACATCAAATGAGAACACGAATAATATTTGTGTACCTTAGTATTAATTCTATATATTATTAATAATATAAATTAATATACTATTTAATTTAATTTGTACATAGACATTTGCATTGTATAACAGGTGAGTCTGTTACTGCTAAAATAATAGATATCAGAATAAGAAAACCAAAAAAAATTAGTCTGACAGTCTAGACACAACAAGAAACAGAATTTGAGACTTCAGATATAAATCAGCCAATCTCTGATTTCACCCTTCTTGTCAGTTGGAGTAAGGTGCGGACAACTGGTCTACCCTCATCTGCCTGCTGAGGTCAGTTGAGAATTTTGGTGTGGAAGACCCAGAAAAGAGCAGTATTGATTATATTGATGCAGTGGTGGTAACATCTACCATTTACCAAGTGTCTGATATGTGGATCACTCATTAGTCAGATAGCATTACCACCATGACACTTCCGCATCTTAGCTCATGCAGTCATTTGTCTCTAGACTCTGTCCCTCACGTTAAGCAAATATGGAAAGTCTCTTTTGTGAGAAAGGAAACACAATAAAATAAAGACTTCAGTATTTATCAGTTTCTAGTTTATTGTGATAAAATTGAATTCATTAAAGCTTGAAGTTTGTCTGCCTGTCAGCCAGATTTTCCTGTCTGAGGCTGTGTTGACTGTCGAGTGACGCTGCTCCCACAACTCTGTTTGTCATACTGCTCCGCTGACAGTTTAAAAGATTTCCAGGATGATATTTAACTGTATGTAAATTTGATTTATATAGTGACCTTAAGATTTTATCCTACCTGACGTGTAATACCACATACCTGGAGATTATTGTAGGAAATCATCTCATTTTTCAGGAAAAGGTTGAATTCCATGGTTGAGGAGAACATGGTCATATTGTTGGAGACAGTGGGTTTAGTTTTATCTTTTAAGATGTTAGCAGACTGTCTTTTGTTTTTCCACTTTATAATTTATTCTTGGAAAAATTGTAGGCCATGTTTTTTCCATTGTAATAATGTAAATGAGGGCTAGATATTCTGCTCAGCGACAGAGTCCTGAATAAGACCAAAGGAATAACACTAACACCAATTCCCAGTGGTGGATAGTTCCTGTGACCACATAAAACAGCAGAAACGGATGTCACAAAAATATGGAGCCAGGAAGCATCATTAATGGCTTCACTCTGGAGCTGGAGATAAGGCCCATTTTAAGACCAGTTGCTGTTTTTTCTGAAGACCCTGGACAGCTCCCAGCACCAGAGTCAGGGAGCTCACAGCCACCTGTAACTGCAGCTCCAGGGTACCCATCACTCCCACCTGCCTCTGAAGGCACTGCACACACACAGGTAAGACACATTCACATAAACAAGTAATAAAATAAATCCTGAATAGCAATAACTTCTAGGCACATTTGTATAGATGTAGGGAAGCCCTCTAGAGACAGAGGGAGTGTCAAGAGTGAATTCAGTGCCCTAGATGACATGACTCCTGTCTTTCACTTTCCCACACCACTGAAAGTCCTGTAAAGATGTGTCTACTGGTTGTAAGGATAGATGAAGATACCATACTACTGTGTGATTTATTTACCCAGATGCAACCAAGGCTCTTCCTTTACCAGGCAGTAACTCACCAGCAAATGTTAATTTCACCTTTCCTGTAACGAGAACTCTTGGTAAGCTGTTTGGATAGCCTTTCGATGTTGTGAGATCCAGAGAACTTGCATAGAGTTGTTTCTCCAGCCTCCTTCTTCATTATATCACTCAAGTTGCCCACATAAGCGATACAATGGCAGCTTATAAATAGAAAAAAGGAAATAGAATGTGGGCACTGATGCCATCGTGTTGCTGTCTTGAGGCTGGTTCCACCAGCTCAGAAGAGCATGGTCCCATAGCCATCATCACCCCACCAGCTCAGAAGGGCATGGTCCTGTAGCCATCATTACCCCACCAGCTCAGAAGGGCATGGTCCTGTAGCCATCTTTCCCCACCAGCTCAGAAGGGCATGGTCCTGTAGCCATCTTTCCCCACCAGCTCAGAAGGGCATGGTCCTGTAGCCATCTTTCCCCACCAGCTCAGAAGGGCATGGTCCTGTAGCCATCTTTCCCCACCAGCTCAGAAGGGCATGGTCC
>PVIU01007181.1:0-77096 GCA_004026605.1 Ondatra zibethicus | reverse complement strand
GCATGGTCCTGTAGCCATCTTTCCCCACCAGCTCAGAAGGGCATGGTCCCGTAGCCATCTTTCCCCACCAGGTCAGAAGGGCATGGTCCTGTAGCCATCTCTCCCCACCATTACTCACCACCCGTGGGGATGCTTGCCCCAGAACTGACTAGCTGCATAATGCTCCCACGAGGCCGAGATAAGAAGACTGGCTCACGGTCAATCAGGTGATGATGTGAGCAGGGAGAATGTGATCCCAGCTCTCTGTCTCTCCACCAGCTGCCCCAGCTCTCATTTGAAGGCACTACATAAGAAAATTTACAAATTTCTTCATGCAATAGAGAGCAGAGTTTCACTCCTTCCTGCCCTCTGTTCTTGCATTCATTTGTCTTTGACACAAACACCTTAAGCACAAGGACCGTTCCCATCTCCGAGCTCTGTGTGAGTGCATGGAGAAGCCACACTACACTTTTCAACCTCAATCCCCTTCCAGATGTCTCTAGGGCAGCAGTTTTCAACCTGTTACAGTATAATTCGTAACAGTAGCAAAATTATAGTTATGAAGTAGCAATGAAAGTAATTTTATGACTGGGGGTCACCACATGAGGAAGTGTATTAGAGGGTCATGGCATTAGGAAGGTTGAGAACCACTGCTCTAGAGAGCAGAAGTCTATGTACCCAGCTGTAGGTCAAGGGTCACGCAAACAAGCAAAGCACATCCGTCTTTCATGTTGGCACGAACACACAGAAATGCATCTTGTCTTTTATGCTATGTAACTAAAATTTATTGATCATTTTAATTCAGTTCAGTCTGTTACTCTCCAATGTGTCTGCTTTATGAAATAGTTTTCCTGCATGTTTTCTGTAACTCATCCTAGAAAGTCAGGAAATGACACACAGACCACATGTCTGTGTTATACAATTTGCCCTTGTGAAGAGGTTTTTAATTCTATTTTTGTTTAATCTCTTTCTGTATCATATTGATAAACCAGGGTAGGCAAACCAAGGTAAGTTGGTAAGTTGTGTGATTATGAACAGGGTCCCTCGAAAGCAATTCAGAGTAACAGCTGGATATTGCTTTGCCAGACATTCATTCCCAGCCTTATTGTGTACCCAGCTCATTGCCAGACATGGATCCTCTGTCATTTGTCCAATGCTTGGGATTTGAGCAGTTTTCTTTCATCAGACTTGCTCTTAATCAATCATTCTGAAGTCCCATCGTGTCTTAGCACTACTGAGTGAGAACACGAGGGGCTGAAGGCTCCTGTTCAACAGCTGCTGAGATTGCTGACAGGAGGGTGGGAGGGTCTGCGATG
The DNA here is from genome assembly GCA_004026605.1 of Ondatra zibethicus. Classification (NCBI taxonomy): domain Eukaryota; kingdom Metazoa; phylum Chordata; class Mammalia; order Rodentia; family Cricetidae; genus Ondatra; species Ondatra zibethicus. The sequence goes on along the minus strand of PVIU01007181.1, from coordinate 75,801 downwards.
ATCGCAGTGAGAGGAGGGACGGCTAGCTGGGGAAGCCGAGGAAGAGTCTGCTTTAGTGGCTGTGCTGTTGGTCTGATTGGACCTTGATAGCATGAAAACTACCAGTTTTTCATAACAATAAATGCCTCAGGATGTTGATGGAAAAGAGTTCATCCTCTCTCAAATTTGATAACATGTATATGTGTGTATATATGTAATATATATATATATATGTGTGTGTGTGTAATATACATAATCAGTGTTGCAAAGAGCATCCTATTCTCCTAAAGGCATAAATATAAAAATATAGAGTCATAAGTATCTAAGGAACACTTGAATAGTCATTATAGTAATTTCTGTGACTGTGTTATGTCAACTAGGCTTCTAAGGGCTCTTCCAAGGTAAGATATCTTTATGGCAGGATTTTAGAAACCATTGAGGCTTCCCATGGCAAGAACGAGGTTGTCCAAGAACAAGGAAAAGACAGATTTACAGCCCATCTGTGTTGGTGGCAGAGCTAGGGTCTGTCATTCTTTGTCCCCAGAGCTACAAGGAGAGCCAGTTCTGTATGTTGTTACAGGTACTTCTGTAGACTGCCTGCAAAGCACTCAGGAGGACACTGGGAAAGGCAACCACAGACTTAGCAATACTCGTCTTTCACAGTGGCTTCTTCTCTAGATGACCTCGAAGCACTAAAATCCCGCTTTCTCTTCCCTTTAGCTATGTAACAAAATCGTGTTCCTGGTGAGCTTTGTGGGAAACCGAGGCACGTTCACCCGAGGTTATCGGGCGGTCATCCTGGACATGGCCTTTCTCTACCACGTGGCATATGTCTTGGTTTGCATGCTCGGCCTCTTTGTGCACGAGTTCTTCTACAGTTTCCTGGTGAGTCCAGTCTTAGGGACAATTGCTGCTGAGCACATGATGCTGCCTCTTACACCTTAGTCTTTCGGTTGGTTTCTTTTTGTTAATTTTGTTGTTGTTTGTTTTATTTTCAAGGCAGAGATTATGTTATGTATGGAATTGCCTAGAAACATGGGTTATCATTTTTAGTCTTTTCTCGGGGACGTACAAAAGTGATGGAGTTCTAGTCTTTGTTGAGAAGCAAACAACCTCATTGCCTCTTTTCTTGGCCCAGGCGTCATATGACAAGCTGCTTTGGGTTTTTAGCCAAGTAATATTTACTTAATTCATTGATTATCTAGCTTCATAGGGGACAGATAAGGATGTATGGTCCTTTGTGCTAAAATTCTTATATCTTGTTTATAGTATCAAATGTTACGTTAACCATTACAGTGGCATATAAGCAAAATGAGAAGGAACAAAAGCCACCCTAGCAAAGGAACAAGCTGTTTAAAGCACAGCTTCTTAGCTTATGTCATCATTGTGAGTTTATGATGTCATCATCATTAGCTTATGTCACCATCTTTAGCTTACATCACCATCATTGGCTTACACCACCATCTTTAGCTGACGTCACATTGTTAGCTTACACCACGTCACCATTGTTAGCTTATATCACTACCTTTAAGTTATATTTAACTTATATCATCACACCTAAGTTTAGCCATGTGCATTAAAATCTTTAGACAGGTTTTTCAGATTCCTTTGTGTTCGGAGATGGCTTACATCACTGTGTAGCCCAGACTGGCCTCTCACCCACAATCTTCGCACCTCAGCCTCTGTGTGCTGGGGTGGTACCTGGGCTGTGTCACTGCACCCAACTGTAGGATGCCCTCTCGTCCCCAGACGTCATTTTCCTTTCTCCCTTTATACCGTGTTATAGCTGTGAATGGGGAAAGGAGTTGGTATGAAAACGTAATAAGATTAACTCAATGAGTGATATTTGGGTATGGACACAATGTGTACCACAGTGCACGGCAGAAGTCAGAGGACCGACTTGGGTGTCACCCCTCGCCCACCACCTTGTTTGAGGCAAGAGTTTCTCATTTCATCACTATGAACGCCATCTACTCTGGTTCCTATTGAGTTAGAATAAAATCTCTTTTATATCAACCTAAGTGGTTAAAAAGTTGAAGAAGCCAGAACGCTGACGATCTAGAGGTCGGGTTTGCAATGATGAATTCATCTTTATTGAAGAATATTGACTTCGTTTCTAAGAATAGCTGTACGTCCCAAGAGAGAAACAGATAGCAAAGTAGTGGATCTTTTAAGAAATTGGCTCATCGAACGGGCCAGTGTCCTAAAGACAGGCTGTGCCCAGCCGTGACGGGCAAGGCCGTGATTTACAGGCATACAGCGGACCAGGGGGTTTTCAAAGGGTACACGGCCTGACTGACCAGCCCAGCCCAGCCCGATTCTAGCTCTTTATCTCCACATAAGAACACAAACCTGAGTCTCCCAGTTTTGAAGATAGGATTCATTTTTAAACACTTTTAGACATTTCTGAAAATGAATATAATTTTATTCCTTTTAACTGCCTCTGTATAATAGAACATGCACTTGCTAATTCATGACTCCAGCTTATGATGTAACGATGTGTAAAATGGCTCTCAGCATCAGCTGCAGGCAGCAGACAAGTGCCTGAGTTCCTGATTAGTGTATAGATTTCCTACTATTACAGACAGAACAGATAGGAACCCTTTAGAGGAAAGGAAGTTACCTTTTTTGTTTGTGGTTCTGCTTTCAAATATAGAAATGAACACAGATTTTTATCCTCACTTACATATTGTTTTAGTAAGGAGGAATGTCTCCATTTCCCAAATATTTGTAAATTCAGATGTTTTCTGTGGCACCAGGCTTACAAAGTTGTCCTCTTCACTTCGCTTTGAGACTTGAAATCAAACAATAAATTTAAGGAATTTTTCAACTACCCATAAAACTGCATGTGCCTGGTATTATACATTTTCTAAAGTCAAATGGAAGTGTCTTACTAAAGCCGTGTGACGCTGACCGTGGAGCCAACATGCACATGTGCACTGCTGCAGCTGTCTTCACGGAAACTGTGCCTCCTTTGTTCTAGCTCAACTGTTCGGGTTCAGTTAAAAATGTTATTTGTTTGAAAGCTCATTTTTTTGTTTGTTTGTTTGTTTTTTCCGAAACAGGGTTTTTCTCTGTGGCTTTGGAGCCTGTCCTGGAACTCGCTCTATAGACCAGGCTGGCCTCAAACTCACAGAGATCCACCTGCCTCTGCCTCCCGAGTGCTGGGATTAAAGGTGTGCGCCACCACGACCCAGCTTTGAAGGTTGTTTTGTAATTGTTGTTTCTGTAGCTCTTTGATTTGGTGTACAGAGAAGAGACCCTGCTGAACGTCATCAAGAGCGTCACTCGGAATGGCCGCTCCATCATCCTGACCGCCGTCTTGGCTCTCATTCTGGTCTACCTGTTCTCCATCATTGGCTTCCTTTTCCTAAAGGATGACTTCACCATGGAAGTGGACAGACTGAAAACCAGAACACCAGTCACAGGTACCATCCCCCCTCCAAGCTCCCTGGCGGTTCTAACTTGTACACACCTTGTTTGTGGGATCTCAGACAAACAGCGACAGGTACAAATTTTACTTTCACCCTTTCAAAATGTGGTCTGGTTTACCACTGCTGTGGTTTGAGGGCAAAATGTCCTCCGAGCCCCATGTGTTTGAACATCTGGTCCCTATGCGGTGGCACTGTTTGAGCTGGTGGAGCCTCTCAGGAGGAAGTGGTGGGCGGTGAGGTGGATGGTCCAGCCTCACTTCCTGTCTGCCCTCTGCCTCCTGACTGCTAACACGGTGTGACCAGCTGCCTTGGCTGCCGCCAGGTCCGGCTATATCTCTTTGAACCATTAGCCAAAATAAACTGTTCGTTTCTTCCTCAAGTTGCTCGTTGTTAGGTGTTTGATCCTAGCAATGATTAAAGTAACTAACAACTCCCAAGAGTTTGAGAATCTGAACTACTTTAGCCTGCATGCTGTCGGTGTGGGTTGGGAAATACACAAGAGACATCGTCTGCGCTCCATCTTACAGGGTTGCGTAATGCTGACCATATTGCAGGAGGCAGCTGCAGCTTCACTGTGGGCAGTTCCAGGGTTCCTTCCTCCACCCCTTCTTCCCATTTCCTCAGAGAACAGTATCCAGCAGCTAAGAGCCACCCCTCGTCCATTCCCCCACAGGCACTGCACCACATTCAAATAACCGCAAACAACACATGCTTGCTTGGATTTGGAAACCATTGGGTAGTGAGAGGAGGGTTTTGGAAGACATGTTTAGGGGCTGTGGCTGAAGGACCCCGTTCATGCCTGCGTGGTGTTACCACTGGACCAGGTTGAGGACTGGTGTCCTCGCTGAGAAGCCCACCATGAGGGGCTGTCCTCCCGGGTTATTTTAGACTTCGTGTTGACTTTTGCTTTCTCACCTCTTGCTGCTGGCTTAAATTCCTTCCTTAACCCTGCTTTGCTCTAAAGAAACCGTGGCTCTATATCGCGGTGTTTCCTTGATTCTACCAACTACTGTTTCTAGGGACAGGAAATCCCAAAAAGACACACTTTCTCCTCAAATCATTGACTTTAAAACTAAGATTTAATTAATAGAAACATAGGCATTCTTGCCTTTAATTGATAACCCTTCCTTCCTCCCTCCCTTCCTCTCTCCCTCCCTCTCTCCCTCCCTCCCTCCCTCCCTCCCTCCCTTCCTTCCTTCCTTCCTTTATGTCCTAACCACAGTTTCCCCTCCCTCCTTTCCTCCCATCCCCTCCTCCACCCCCCTTTGCCTCCTCCCCCAATCCATGTTTCTGTTCAGAAAGGGACAGGCTTCCCAGGGCTATCAACAAAGCATGGCTATCAAATTGCAGTAAGGCTAATAAGGACCTCCCCTTTTATTTAGGCTGGGCAGGCAATTCAGTATGAGGTAGATTGGGGGTACTGAAAGAGATGACGGGAACGGGGCACTCTTGGGGGTCAGGTAGAGACCGGATACGAGGGAAGTGCCCACAAATCTACAAGGATAAGACAGGTAATTCTAAATTACGAAAATGACAATGTTTAGTAATATCTTTCATAAGAGTACGGGATGACTACGTAGTGTTTAGATTTGTTCACTGGTGAGTCTAAATGCCTCGCGCATGTGACAGAAACACCAGCTCCACTGGAGACACTCTTGAACTCCACACCAAATGCCAAATGTTAGTCTTTGTTTTCGGGAACATGAAATACATATGACTTTTCTAGAGCGTCACAGGCATGCTGTCAGCTTTCCATTTGTAACTTTAATACAAGGGACTGACTTGTCTTGGCAGCTTTTGTTTGTAGTTAATGTCACATCTCCCATCACCTTAGACCTATGACGGGACAGAACACCATGGCTGAGCGAAGATTCTTACCCCACGGTGGCTCTGAGACAGAGATAGAGAGGCGGCTTCCCGATACCTCGTCAAGGACACATCCTCAGTGACCCCCCACACTAGGCCTCGCCTCCCAAAAGATCAGATAGCTCCCCGAGCTGGTGCCCACACCCTCAGTTTCTGGCCCTGAGGGGCACTAGAAATGCAAACCATTCCAGCACGTCCATGAATGTGAAGGAAAAGCTTTCGTGTGAGTCCCCAGTACTCCTCTCTCTAAACTCCTCAGGAGCCGTCCACCCTTAGCACTTGGCAAGCCTCGTTTTCAATTACATGCTAGGTTAGAGGCTCAGCCACAGTTCGTTCAGTAGAGCAGACATGAAGCAGAAGCATTACAACTTCCAAAACCAACATATACAGTAGCTGTTTTTCGAATTTGGTGGTAAATATTTTATGTTGTTTGAGGAGGAAGTCAGTACTGTATTGAGAATGTACTTTCTTTAGAAGTAGAAAAAATATATTATAAGAAACTTAAAGCAAAAATTTTAAGCTCTGTCTTTTCTGAAAATCAGTATGCACATTAGAATAGAAACCAGCTTCCCCCCCCCCCAAAAAAAAAACAACAAAAAACCCTTTTGCAAATACCATGAAAGCCCCACACACAGAGACGGCTAACAGACTTACCTCCTGGTTCTCTGTGGGCTCAAAGTTTGAAAAGCATCTTCGTTTCCATTGAACTTCATTTCTACCACCATGTAGCAGCATCTGCCGTAAGTCCGCTTTCTGTCGCCAAAACAGATTACTCGCGAGGCATGGCGGTTGATAAAGGAAAGTGGTTCATGGTTCCCCAGGCTGGGGGAACCCTCTTGGTGTCTGAAGAGACCGTTCCTGTGACAGATAACAACATAGGGTGTGCTACTGTGAGGACAGGCAAACCGGGGTTTACAATGGACTCCCTGTAGAAATAGCCATGAGTACATTGACGCAGCCATGAGGAAAGAGGCGCCATGTTCTATCACCCTGCAGGCCTTTGCAGCTAGGCTTCAATTTCCGCGTGCACTTTGGCAGAAGTATCTGGCCTACAGCGGGATCTCAGCTGGTGCATGGCATCTTCCTTCTTTGCGTTTTGAGCACTGTTGCTCACAAAGCTGGCCATGGGTGAAATTATTGAAGCTAACACACTCAGGCAGTGAGTGACATTTCAGCTGCAGAAGGATGCAGTTCTTTAGCAGGTCTGACGTGATCAGAAACCACACAGATGGGAACAGAAAGACAGAGCTGGACAGTATGTCATCATGGTGCTATGGTGTAGGAGGTCCTTCTGTATTTGTGTTGCTTTCATTGGTTGAATAAAGAAACTGCCTTGGCCTTTTGATAGGGCAGAACTTAGATAGGTGGGGAAAAGGGAACTGAATGCTGGGAGAAAGAAGGCAGACAGAGAGAGCCACCATGGAGTCGCCAGAGCCAGACATGCTAAATCTTTCCTGGTAAGCCACACAGATTAATAAAAATGGGTTAGATCAAGATGTGAGAGTAGGCCAAAAAGAGGCTAAATATAATGGGCCAGGCAGTAATTTAATTAATACAATTTCTGTATGGTTATTTTGGGGGTTAAGCTAGCCGGGCGCTGGGAATGCGGCCCGCTCCTCTTACTACAGTTCTGGGGAGAGCAGGAAGACACGTGCCGTGCAGGTATCATTGGCGAATTAGGAGAATGTGGATTCTGCCTCTGGACCCAAGATCTGCTGCTTAGTGGGCAAGAAGCAGCCACTCCAACATGGCCAGAGCAGTGTCACAGGGAAGCCCAAGAAATGACGTTCTCTTGACAAGGGGACACAGCTCCTCATACCTGCCCTGTCCTCATTCTCACCTACCCAGAGTGAGGAGAAGTTGCCCCACGGCTTTCTAACCTAAGCTCTCCCTCTGGATGTTCCAACCACAGCTCTGGTTCTCCCCAAGGATCTGCACTGTCTGTTGGGTGCTTGGTGGAAAGTGCTGGTCTAGGGGTTTGCATGGCTCAGCCTGCTGTGTCCTTTGCTCTCCTTTGATACTATAAATAGCACCCCAAACTCCCTACTCCGTATTCATGTTCAGAAACCTTGTGGTTCCTTTAGGTAAGTCCTTCTCCAAGTAGCTATTCCTTTCCCTTTTAGAACTCTGTAGTGATATTTCATTTGGATTTTAATAAATAAAACTTGCCTGAAGATCAGAGAGTAAAACAGTCGCACTGATAGCCTTATAGACCAGGCAGTGGTGACACACGCCTTTAAGCCTAGTAATCACACTAGTTGCCATAGAAACTGGGCGGTAGTGGTACATACCATTAATCCCTGTACTAAGAGAGGAATATAAGACAGGAAGAGACAGCTCTTACACACAGTCTCATTCTGAGATTCTGGGAGGCAGGATCACTTTCAGACTGAGGTAGAGGTAAGAGCCAGTGGCTGGCTGTTTTACCTTTCTGACCTTCAGGTTGAACCCTGGTTTCTGTCTCTGGGTGTTGGAAGAGACCACTTTTTTTTTTGTTCCCAGTCACTTAGCCCCAAAATAATCACACAGAAACTGTATTAATTAAATCACTGCTTGGCCCATTAGCTCTAGCTTCTTATTGGCTAACTGTTACATATTAATTTAACCCATTTCTATTAATTTGTGTATTGCCATGTGGCTGTAGTTTACCGGCATCTGTCTCCAGTGGGGCTACATGGCTTTTCCTTGACTCTGCCTCCTTCTCCCAGCATTCAGTTTAGTTTTCCCCGCCTAGCTCTGTTCCCCTATAGCTCTGTTCCCCTATAGCTCTGTTCCCCTATAGCTCTGTTCCCCTATAGTTCTGCTATAGGCCCAAAGCAATTAACCAATGATATTCACAGCATCCAGAGGAGAACCCACGTCATCTGGGTTTTTATTAATCGTGCTGCTGAACTCCATCTCCCTCTTCTACTGCAGTTCTTCCTGTGAACCTTTGCTTTTCTCTGCCCATCAGCTCCGTATCCCATCAGTTCTCCAAAGCCTTGGGTTCTGAGCCATTAGAGCCTAGTGTGACACATTGAGTACTTACAGAAGGACTGTCATCAGGGCTCACTCAGAGCTCCATCTCTGTCCCTCTCTGACCACTGACCAGCACTCCTGGTCCATGTCAGTGCCGACAGCGATGGTGACACTCCTTCCCAATGCTGTCACAGCATCTGTGTGCCTGCCAGTGCCTCCCCAGCCCACTGATCTTCACACCTCCTCCCAATAACACCTCCCATTTGTAAGATCTCCTTCTTTTGGTCCTCTCAGCTTATGAGTCAAACCTTCAAGGTAAACTTTGTTTCATACTAATAGAAAGGTCACTATCTCTGTACCATGTGGGCCAGTGAAACCAGGGGGAACCAGCAGAAAGAGGGGTTTCTGGGGACTCAGGAAGAAAACTTAGAGTTCAGAAAAAAGAGTCTTCCGTCCTTGGACTTTCTTCTCTGGGGTGCCCACATCACCGTGAGAACTGCCAACCCAAGGTCCTTACCTCAGCCATAGGGACTGGTGACTTCAGCCTACAGATGGCTCCCTGCCCTGGAAGGAAGCGGTCCTGGCAGCCCAGGTCAGAACCCTGAATGCACCTGGCCATGGAAATGTTAGTATTCATGGTGGTTTAGGTGAACAATATTATTAATACTTTATCACAGCCACTACAGGAAGAAAGGTTATATGAATGGAACTTTTTGCACATTGATGATGAATCTATTCTCTATTTATAAAAATGTTTAAACAGGCAAAACTGTGCTCAGAGCTGCAGGCTAACTTCCCAAAAGACGTTTGGGATGCAGCTCATCTGAAGCACACGTATCTTTAAACTAGATACCACTGTGGTCTGTCCATCCTGTCCTGTATGTACATGCTCTCTACAGTGCTCTGTGATCTGTCCATCCTGTCATGTATGTACATGCTCTCTACAGTGCTCTGTGGTCATATGTCTATCTTGTCATGTATGTACATGCTCTCTACAGTGCTCTGTGGTCATATGTCTATCTTGTCATGTATGTACATGCTCTCTACAGTGCTCTGTGATCTGTCCATCCTGTCATCTATGTATATGTTCTCTACAGTGCTCTGTGATCTGTCCATCTTGTCATGTATGTACATGCTCTCTACAGTGCTCTGTGATCTGTCCATCTTGTCATGTATGTACATGCTCTCTAGAGTGCTCTGTGGTCATGTGTCTATCCTGTCATGTATGTACATGCTCTCTACAGTGCCCTGTGATCTGTCCATCTTGTCATGTATGTACATGCTCTCTACAGTGCTCTGTGGTCATGTGTCTATCCTGTCATGTATGTACATGCTCTCTACAGTGCTCTGTGATCTGTCCATCTTGTCATGTATGTACATGCTCTCTACAGTGCTCTGTGATCTGTCCATCCTGTCATGTATGTACATGCTCTCTACAGTGCTCTGTGATCTGTCCATCCTGTCATGTATGTACATGCTCTCTAGAATGCTCTGTGATCTGTCCATCTTGTCATGTATGTATATGATGCTCTCTACAGTGCTCTGTGGTCATATGTCTATCCTGTCATGTATGTACATGTTCTCTACAGTGCTCTGTGGTCATATGTCTATCCTGTCATGTATGTACATGCTCTCTACAGTGCTCTGTGATCTGTCCATCCTGTCATGTATGAATATGCTCTCTATGGTGTTCTGTGGTCATATGTCTATCTTGTCATGTATGTACATGCTCTCTACAGTGCTCTGTGGTCATGTGTCTATCCTGTCATGTATGTATATGTTCTCTACAGTGCTCTGTGATCTGTCTATCTTGTCATGTATGTATATGATGCTCTCTAAAGTGCTCTGTGGTCATGTGTCTATCCTGTCATGTATGTACATGCTCTCTAGAGTGCTCTGTGGTCATATGTCTATCCTGTCATGTATGTACATGCTCTCTACAGTGCCCTGTGGTCATATGTCTATCTTGTCATATATGTATATGCTCTCTAGAGTGCTCTGTGGTAATATGTCTATCCTGTCATGTATGTACATGCTCTCTACAGTGCCCTGTGGTCTGTCCATCTTGTCATGTATGTACATGCTCTCTACAGTGCTCTGTGGTCATATGTCCATCTTGTCATGTATGTACATGATGCTCTCTAAAGTGCTCTGCTCTGTGTCTTCCCAGGTAATCATGGGGCTCCCACCATGACCCTACCTTCCATGATGGGAGCGTGCCAGAAGGAGAACTGCTCACCCATGATCCCCCCTTTGAACACAGGTATGTACTGACAACACAGGTCTGTACTCGTCCCTCTAACATGTAACTAGGTGTTTTATCATGTCTATGAGAGTTGATCTGGGGATTTCAAATTGTGTTGAAATAGAAGGGCAGAAGGTAAAGGACCAAAATACTTCAAGCTAGAGAAGGAACGGATTCTGCATTTATTATACTGAGCATCTATCTTGCTCCTCACGGTGTTTCTGTTCAACAGAACCTGGCAGATTCATTGTGTGGAATGTGCTGATCCCAAACAGCAGCCTACACTAAGGGGTCACCTCTGACTGCTTGGCTACCAAAAAGAGACGTGGTAAAGCATGGATTCTACTCCAGAATCCTGGCTATAACCTGACCTTGCCACTTTCGTGGCTTATGTTTAGATAACTTGTAAGGACAGAAAAAAAATCCCCCTCCTTCCTAAGGAGCAAACTTAAAGTTATAAGAATAACTTTAGTTCTAAACCATTCTCTTAAGATGTAGAAGAGTTTGGGGACACAGCATGTATGATACTTTCTAAATTAAAAGCAATAGTGATGGATTTCTTAAGGCAGGAGATACAATGGTTTGTGGGTATGTACTTCAAGATGCCTAATAGTCATATCAGGCAAGTACTTTGTCCATGAGCTACACCCAGCCCTTAAACTAGAGATCTAAACTGTAGATCTCTAAGTAACCCAAAAGTTGTCATAGCTGAAGAAGCGTGGAGTCAGTTAAATGGCTTCCGAACAGATGAGGGAAGTAACGTGAAAGTCCCAGGAAGAATGGAGCCTTCAGTTACCTTTATCTTGAGCTGTTGGACTGTTGGTGGGGAGGGGATGAATGGTCCCTCCTGCTGACTAAACCTTATACTGTCTGACCTAGAGAGTGTTGGAGAGGACCCACTTGTTTGGCCCAGCTACCTGGCTAGCTCAGCCTGGAAATAACCACACAGAAACTGTATTAATTAAGTCACTGTTTGGCCATTAGCTCTAGCGTCTTATTAGCTAACTCTTATATTAATTTAACCCATTTCTATTAATCTGTGTATCGCCACATGGCAGTGGCTTACCAGGTAAAATTCCCAACTTCCGTCTCTGGTGGCTCCATGGTGTCTCCTTGACTCTGCTTTCTTCTTCCCAGCATTCTGTTTAGTTTTCCCCGCCTAGCTCTGCTATAGGCCCAAAGCAGTTCTTTATTAACCAATGAAAGCAACACATAGACAGAAGCACCTCCTACACCAAGAAAGAGAATGAAGCTCTTGTATTCATTCCATACGGTGTCTGACGGCACGGGCACTTGAGATGTTTCCAGCAAGGCTTGCCTGACCCCATGCAAAGCTCACACATAAGCCAGCTCTTCTTGGCTTAGGTGGGATTACCGAGCAACCCCTCTCTGAAGTCGTATTATGTGTGTCCCTTGCTCCAAACCCCTCTGCTTTCTCCAGATTTCCCCACAGATCACAGCAGAGTTTTTGGCTTCAGACTCCTAAGCAAGCTACCAAACAGTGCTCTCGCTGTGGGTGTTGGGACCCGTGAGTCACCTCATACACTTTTAAAGACTTATTGTATTGTCTATTTATGTACATGGCACGTGTGTACATGGCACGCGTGTACATGGCACATGTGTACATGGCACACATGTACATGGTACACGTGTACATGGCACGCGTGTGTGAGCACCCACAGAGGCTGTAAGGCAGTGTCCCATTGCCTTGACCTGGAGTTACGGGCAGCTGTGAAGCACCTGCCAGCATGGTGGGAGCTGGCGCAGGTCCTCAGTGACAGCAGTATGTCATCCCACCGTGCCATCCCACATTACTGAACTGCATTTGGCTGTCTCTTGGCAAAAGTCCCATTCTTCGACGGCTTAGCTTCGTCCCACAAATATCCACCCTGGGCTCACATAGTTAGGACTTTGGGATCTCACACATGAAGCTGTACATTTATTTTTGAGTGTTTCTGCCAACCCATAGTGCTAGGATGTGACAGATTCACCTGCAAGTGTGCTGGGACCCGGTGGTGTCTGGGTTTACAGGACCTTCTGTTCCTTAATTCCGATCTCCTTGGTCATGCCATCCTCGGCTTTGACAGGCTTTGACATGCCATCCTCGGCTTTTTCAGAGCTTAGCGAGCTGACCCATCGCTTGTCTTTACATGGCTCTTCACCTAAGGATGGTTGTGCCATTTCTAACTTGTTGAAGGAAAATTTATAATAGGAAGTAGGTTTGGCCCAAAGGCCCTGAGAAGTTTCATCTAGATCCTCACAGATTACAAAGGAATCCAACTTCTGTCTAGACAGTCCCACAGGAGATCTGGGAGTGTTGCAGAGGACTGGGGCAGGACTTTCAGGGCCCAGGAACACACTCAGGTGCACATGGTCATGCTTTATGAAATTCTTCAGCTTCCTAGAAATATGTCACAAATGGGACTGGGTAGGTGGCTCAGTTAGTAAAGTACTTGTTGTACAAGCATGAGGTTATGAGTTCGATTCCCAGAACATGCACACACACACACACACATGCACACACACCACGCAACCGGGCATCACAGTACACATTTGTACCCCCAAAACTTGGAGGACGGGATAAGAGGATCCCCAGGGCTCAATGGCCAGCCAGTCTAGCTAAGAGTAATTGAAAAAGGCAACCAATGTTGACCTCTGGCTTCCACATTCATGCACATGTACATACACACACGCATGTGCGCGTGCGCGCGCACACACACACACACACACAGAGGTCACAAATAAACTATCAATCTATATACCCTCTAATTTTTAAAAAAATTGTTGTGAAAGCCACCTCACTGGTTTGGGGGCAAAGGGCCTGCTCGTCCCCTGTTGCAGGTTGGTCTGTGCTGCCGTCCCCCTCCTCCCCACAGCATCCAGTCAAATGACCCACTCAAGTACCTTCTGTTAGCATACAGTCATTCGCCAGCGGTTTTCAGAGTCTGTCACCATCTCAAGCCCCTGACTACAGATGTTTCTCCCTTCCTAAGGAAAACAGGGACAGTCTTCACCCCAGGTACAGTGCTTCCTTTCCCAAGGTCTCTGTCATTTGGGGTACAACAGAGCCGATAGCAGTGTGCGGAAATCTTGTAGAGGAAGCTGCCGGAGGTGTTGGAAATCGCATTGGAGCTGGGGTGTCGCGGGCAGCTTTCCTTGTGGAGTTTCTCCCTGAGCCGGAACCAAAGACACCGAACAGCCACGGTGGAGCCGTTAGGCACTTCACATTCAAGGGTTAAAACTGGTTTAATTAGAATTTGGAAAGTCTATGAATTTGACTTTTGTTTTTATAATTTAAGTTTTAATTTTTTTAAAGTAGGATATCACTATTTAGCCCGGGATATACTGAAACTCAATATGTAGATTAGACTGACCTTGAACTCACTGAAATCCACCTGCTTCTGCCTCTTGAGTACTGGGATTAAGGTGTGCGCCACCAACATCCCCAGTGGATTTGACCTATAAATTTTACCAATATTAATAATTTCACTAATTTGGTTAAAAATGTGTAGATTTTTATCTCCAGGGGCTTGTTTCCTCTAAATTTTGGCAGAATGTGTTTAGCTGCAGTTTTTTTTTTTTTTTTTTTTTTTTTAATTGGAAAGCCTATGAGACTGATCTTCTGGGCTTCTTTAAATGTTGGCTATGTGTGTTTGGCCACGTAAGTAGAGAAAAAGCTGGAGTCTGGTGTTTATTGTGCAACACATGTCGTTTAGACTTAAAAATAGCCTTCCTGTCTAGGGCAGGGATGCAGTTCTATTTTGTGAGCTGTGGTGAGCATTGTTTGCTGCCTGTGGCCAGAAGGTGCACATCGCAGAAGGCCTAGGCACACAGTACCTGTGGAAGAGCTGGGCGGGCTGGCAGGCTGGCCCTGGGAAGGCTCCTGCAGATGCAGGGCCAGTCAATTTCCCAGCAGCAGAGAACGCGCAAGACAACTGGCAACTAATTCAACTTGAAAAACACTCCAAAAATTTTGTATTTCACTTGCTTCAAGCCTGCCAGAATCTGAGATGAAAATACTTACCTAACCCCCACCCCAACCCCGAAACTGACTTTTCCAGAAAAGCTGAGCCTTGTTAAGACAATACTAAAAGTATAATCACAAGTGTTTTGTGAGTCAATGCCATTTGCACATTCAGGAGAATAAAAAGCTCACATGTGTTTAGCATGTATGAGACCAAGTTTAATCTCCTGGTAGCCTCCTTTAATAGCAGCAGAGCTTATGAAGCTGGTACATTTGGGATTCCCACTGGATAGCTTTGTTTGTTTGTTTGTTTGTTTTTTGAGACAGGGTTTTCTCTGTAGCTTTGGAGCCTGTCCTGGACCTAGCTCTTGTAGACCAAGCTGGCCTCGAACTCACAGAGATCTGCCTGCCTCTGCCTCCCGAGTGCTGGGATTAAAGGTGTGTGCCACCACTGCCCGGCGATAGCAGTGTTTTTAAAACACTTTTCTAGTCACACAAAAAAGTACAATCAGTGTTTCTGTAATTGGCGGGTCGCCGCTAAAGTGAAGACAAGCCACACTCGTCCTCGCACGTGAGTCTCAGCTCCGGCTGCTGTGTCTATGGGAGTCACAGACAACAAATAATTTGATTATTGAAGCATAAAAGGGGGACATCAATAAATACTTAGGTTCAAGCATGCCCAGTATTTTAAAGATGTATTTACCTATGTGTTTGTGTGTTTGTGTGAGTGTTCAAGGGAGCCAGAAGAGGGCACTGGATCCCTTGGGGCTAGAGTTCTAGGCTTTGTGAGCCGCCCTGCATAGGTGATAGCAACTGAACTCTGGTCCTCTGGAAGACCAGTAAGTTCCCGTAACCACTGGCAGTCTCCAGCCAGTGTCCAGCATTTTCCTTAACTACGTAGAGTAACACTCCGAGTGAGAGAATAGCTTCAGGTCAGGAGGATGGACTTTTATTCCTTTCCTCAATTGGGACTTTTTCTTACCGTTAATTAAGGAAAATGCTTTTTCTGGCGGTCAGCTATAATTGGATAACCTCACATCGCTCACTTATCAGATTGGTCCCTTGTGTTTAAACAATGACTTTTCATGAGAGTTAACAGTTACTATAAGTGGGTAATTGATAGTTTGTATTTACTGAGCCCTAACGATGTACCGAGCACTGTTCTAAGTTCGTGTGTGTGTGTGTGTGTGTGTGTGTGCGTGTGTGTGTGTGCGCACGTGTGTGCGCGCGCGCACGTGTGCCCTGCCATTCCATTGTGTCTCAGGGAATGTTTTAGGCCCGACTGTGCTGCCCAGGCCCTCTCTTTAGATACTCAGTGCAGAGGCCACTGCCTTCAGGATACCCAAGCTTCTGTGTGTTTGCTCACCTGCTGGCCCGCCTTCTTGGGGACCATAAGGTTCCTGTAGGCTAAGATGCTTATACCTATATCTGTTTTTCCTCACACAAAGCTCCTGTTGTATGAGAAAGATCAGCTTGTCACACAAGTGACCACAAGGTGGCACTTACCTATGGGATCCCTGAATGACTTATTGAGAGTGGGCTTGTGTCAAACAGTAGAACCTTTTAGTAAAGTCATGGAGGCTGCCGTATGACCCCAGCGTGCCTGTGTGGCTGCCATTGAGCAAGATGAGTGGGTCAGTGCTGGCACTGACATGACATGGGCATCCTCCTGCAGTGTGCATGCCACACGGAAAGACAGGCCTCTTGCTGTATATTTGTAGGCAACTAAATTTTGTAAAATTTTATTCGTCCGATTTTTATATTTCAAAAACTTAAGTAACTCTGCCATCCTACTCCTCTACGCTTCGTTCTTGTTGATAGCACAAAGTCGTGGGCTTCATTGTGACATTTCCACATTGGCATTTCATGAGCTTGGTGCATATTCAATCCCCAGTACCTTTTCTTGACTCCCTCCCCCCTCCACAGTCCTAATAGTCCCCTGCCCCTTTGCAATTTCATGTCTTGTAAATTATACATATGAGAGAAAGCACACGATTGTTGTCTGTGTGAGTCCTGTTCCATCCATTTTCCTACAAATAATGTAATTGCTTTCTTGTTTATGAATGAATGAAATTGTTGTATATACAAACCACATTTCCTTTCTCTGTCGGGTCCTTCATCTGTGATGTGTACCCAGGATGCTACTGTAACAGTGCCCCAGTGAGCACAAGCATACAGGTTTCTCTGTAATGAGCTGCCTTTGATTCTTTGATATCTGAACCAGAAGTGGTATAGTTGGATCATGTATTGTCTTAGGTTTTAAGTTTTTGAGGAACTTCCATGCTTATATCATGTAGAGACTGCATTAACTTACAGTCCCACATTCCCACCAGCTGTATATAAGGGTCACATTCACACACACACACACACACGCACACACGCACGCACGCACACTTGTACCCTCACTAACAGTTGTTGGCTCTGTTTTTTTGAGTCTTGATGGTAGACATCTGATGTGGAGTGAGATGGGATGACAGTGTAGTTTGATTTGTATTTTTTTGTGGCTGGTGATGGCGGTGACATTTTGCACGTGCTTCTTGGCAGCCTGCCCGTTCTATTTCGCCCTGGCTAATCACATGTGTGGTGTGTAGTAGGAGGCTGCTTGTTCACTTCCCGGATGCCCAGACTCCCGAAATAACCACACAGAAACTGTATTAATTAAATCACCTGCTTGGCCAATCAGTATAGCATATTCCTAGCAAGCTCTTACATATTAAATTAACTCATTTCCATTATTTTATATTTTACCATGTGACTGTGGCTTACTGGCAAGTTTCCAGCATGTCTGTCTCTGGTGGCGGCTCCATGGCTTCTTTCTGACTCCGCCTCTTTTCTTCCAGCATTCAGTTTAGTTTTCCCCACCTGTCTCTACTCTACTCTATCACAGGCCTAAGACAGTTCCTTTATTAAGCAATGGTATTCACAGCATGCAGAGGGGCTCCCACAGCAGTGGTGTACGGCTTTCCCTATCTCCCAAACAACTTCGTTTCCTGTCACTTCTGTGTGCCCACTTAATTGACACATCGTGGTCTTCAGCTGGCATCTGCTATGCTGCAACCATGCAGTTGCCAGTTAATAAGCAAATGTATGTAGTGTCCCACAGCAGTTGCTGCTCATTTGTTTTGATTGAAAGCCCAACTTTTGCAAAGTAGCCACGGCTCTGCTCCCTATATCCTCCCTCCTGGAACCCTGAAATTCTCTGTGACAATCTCTTTTGATCTCATCTCTTTCCTTTCTCTGTCCTGCTGATCTGTCACTGCCACAAAGCGGCCCCAGTCCCCATTACTCCTTCCCAAAATCCCTTCAGATTTCGAGGTCAGAAATCTGGTTTACACAGTCTGCCTTTCTCCTACGCTGTGCTCTTGTGTGCATGTCTCTGCATGCAGCCCTCCTGCCAGGGTTATTCCAGCATACCATAAAAGGAGCAACGTGGACTCACGTAAAACTATCAGGGTCCCTCTTCCAAAGGATAAAAAATAAAATCTGCTTGGAAGAGAGAAATCAGCCTTCTCCTAACAATGCCTGCACAGTCATTGGTCTTAGGTCAGTCGTGAGGTGGATTTCCTTCCCCAGGTCAGTGGTTGCTTTGACATTCCTGCCGTGGCATGCAGACCTTAGCCCCAGGTTCCCAAATCCCCTGAGGTGTGGTTCTTTAACTTTCTAACAAAACCTTTGCCTTTCTGCCCATTTGCTAACATGACTGAAGTCTGGTTCTCGTGGCCAGCCAAGCAACAGTCCTTGCTTTAAATGGTTTTATGTTTTCTGTCTGGATCTTTTAGCACAGGGTCAAGTCTCAGGACTTTCTGACACATGTGTCTTCTCTTCCTTTCTCATTCCTAAGCAGGATTTCACTTCTAGTTCCAAGTGGTCCCTCAGAAAGCTCTGAAACTTACTCCAAATAATGACAGAATTGTGGCTGACCTAGTCGTAAGTTCCTACTATGGGCAGTTCTGACATGCCTGACGTGGTCCTTGGCCAACCCTCCAATCCACAGCATTTTCCTCCTCCTGTCTGAGGCTGCTGAGGTCAGTGACTTGCCTCAGTCCCAGTTGCTTTCCCAGCCTGGTTTGTTCGTCTCTCTACAGCTCTTTGCAGGTTGGGTAGAACTGGTCAACCAGCTTCCAATACAGTCAGGCATCTGGGTTTTGACCTTGTCACCCTTCACCTTTCTATCCTGTCATTTTCCACCAAGCCAAGAAAAGCAGAATTTCAAAATAGTATGTGAGTCACACGTCAGTCATGTGTGGCCACATGTAAAGTAGATGTCGTGTGACTTCAAAAAATTGCGTCTGGCGCACTAGAAGCAGATTCTTGGGTGTAGATAACAGTGTGTTCTCAAGACTCTTATGTGTTTCTGCAGCGGATGAAGGCAGTGAGGATGGAATAGAGAGGACGTGCGACACCCTGCTCATGTGCATCGTCACGGTGCTCAACCAGGGCCTCAGGAACGGTGGCGGAGTGGGCGACGTGCTGAGACGCCCCTCGAAAGATGTGAGCAAGACGGACATGATTATTTCCTCCCTTCCTTCCCTCTGTCCCTCCCTTCATGTCTGTCCTTCCTCCGTTGCTTTCTCCTCTCTCTCAGCCTTCCTTCCACACCTCCCTCCCTCCATCCTTTCCTTCCTTCCTGAATTGGGGATTGAACCTATCAACATGACATATCCCCAGACCTCTTTTCACTTTTTTTAAAAAAAATATTTATTATGTATACAGTATTCTCAGTCGTCTGCCTGCATATATCCCTGCAGGCCAGAAGAGGACACCAGATCTCATTACAGATGGTTGTGAGCCACCATATGAATTCTGGGAATTGAACTCAGGACCTCTGGAAGAGCAGTCAGTGCTCTTAACCCCTAAGCCATCTCTCAAGCCTCTCTCTTTTTACTTTTTAAACTTTGAGATTAGGAGTTTCACTACATTGCCCAGGCTGGCCCTAAACTCACTCTGTAGCCCAGGCTGCCCTTGAAGTTGCTGTTCTTCTGCCTCAGACTCCCTGAGTAGGCTTCCTGACAGGCCCATAGCACACAGGTATGGTTCCTTCCTGTTGCCTTCCTTACCAGTATTTACAGTATGGTTTTGATTTTCAACAAATCAGGGCTACAGTAACGTTTGCCTTTGAGATGTAAAGCCAGTTAATTACACAGTGCAATCACAGAGGGTCAGGGTGAACCAAAAGCCTCTGGACAGAGCTGAGCTCGTCTGAGCTGCACATTGTGTCATGGCAGCAAAATCATGGCGGCGAACTCCATAGGAGCTGATTGTTAAATAGAACACAGCAGCTTGGCTGCCTGTGTCTACAGAATTCCCAGGTGCATGGATTTCCTCTGCTTCTGCATAGGAAGAACCTCCGCTGTTTACCATGATGAAGGCAAAGTGTGGAGGAGCTCTAACAGAACTTCAGACATTAAAATGAGGAAGCGAGAATGTTTCTCAGTAACTGTGAATGCTGGAGCACCAGGCTGGAAGCCCATACAGTTTTCTTCTGCAGCTGGCCTGTTATGTAATGCCCAATCATCTTGTTATTAAGCTCAGCTCTTATAGGAGCAGCTGGAGCCCTTGGTCTCTGGTGTGTGTTTTACCATTGCAGACCAGACAGGATCCACAAGACCTGTGTCCTTGGCAGAATAAGGACAGAACCTACTGCAGAACTTGAGAAAGCACCAGGGTTTCCTCAACTAGCCTTGGGATTGTGTTTGAGCCCTTTCTGCTTGTTGTCTGGGGAGACCTGCATGATTGTTTTTCTCACCGATATGACAAAATGCCCAAAAAAGCAAATTAAGGAAAGAAGGACTCATTTTTGACCCACATAGCTTCTACCCTCAAGAAGCAGAGAGTGAGCAGGGACAAGGTCTGGTCTATAAGGCTTCAATGCCCGCCCCCGGTGACTCAGTTCCTCTGGTGAGGCTCCACCTCCTGAAGGTTCCACAGCCTTCCCAAACAGCACCACCAGATGAGGACCTCATGTCCAAACAACGTGAGCCTGTGCAGACGATTTGAATCTATCACTAGTAACAACACACGAGAAAGTGTTTTCCTGTTGGGGGAAAGTGTGTCAGCTCCAGAGAAACAGAGGAATTCTGAGAGCAGGCTTCAGGCATTCCCTTAACTGAAGGGGGAACTAAGGGCAGAGAGAGATTTCATTTTCCTAACAGGCTGCTGTTTGTGTTCACTCAGATGTCTGTTGATTTTCTGCTTTATGCCAGACAGTGTGCTAACGGGACTGCCGTGAAGTGCGTGTGTATTCTTATGTGTGTTTTGCACTTCTGTTTCAGGAGCCGTTGTTTGCTGCCCGGGTGATTTATGACCTCCTTTTCTTCTTCATCGTCATTATTATCGTCCTTAACTTGATTTTTGGTGTGATCATCGACACCTTTGCTGACCTCAGAAGTGAGAAGCAGAAGAAAGAAGAAATTCTGAAGACAACCTGTTTCATCTGCGGTAGGTGTCCCCCACCCCTGTTATGATGAGAGATGGGTAAATTGCCCCCCAGATGCAATGATGGATGGACAAACTGCTCAGCAGGAAAGAGGGATGAAAATGATTTCCACTTTTCATGCTTTAGGAAAAAATATTTTAATGTGAAGCCTGGATAAAATTCAGGTTGCATAATGTTGCATGAGACTGACATTCTCTGCTTCCATAAATAGATGCAAGAGTCACCCCAAACTCTTCTGCCATTATCTCTGCGATTTATCTAGACTGTAGAGTGTGCTGCCAGATGCCAGGCGGTTCCACCAACTTGCAAACAAGTTTTTCATCACAGTAACATATTGAGTATATTACAGAGTGACTTTTATTTTGTAAGATTATGAATCCAAAGAGTCCACTCATTGGCATCACCATTTTATATTCAAAAATAGGCATTGTCTTACCATTACAGCTGCACACACACACACACACACACACACACACATAACATGCATTTCACGGAACATATGAATACTATAGAACATACCACACATGTGTACATTATACACCTACCATACCCCATACACCCACACTACACACAACAGGCTGCATACACACACGCCACATATACTGCACATGTGTGTACACGTATCCTTTTCTTCTGCCCCATAATTATCTCTCAGGCTGAATCAACTTTTTCTTCATGGCCATCTTCTCTCGGATCCTCCCTTCTCTCTATCCATCAGCCCTCTCTGGCTTCCCTTGCCACTGTGGTCTCTTCTCTGAACCCCAGACTCACACTCACCCCTCCATTCTCCTGTCCTTTGGTCTTCACCACAGTGTCCTGCCGTCTAACTTAAACCAGGCCTTGGTAAGGCCTGTCCTCTGCCTCCGTGGCTTTTCTCACTTGTCCCATTCTCCTCTGTGGCTCTTCTGAGCCATTTCCTCCTTCCTCCCGCTGAAGGTGTACCTGGGAATAATGTGTAATAATACACATGCCCTAGGGAAGAATGCATGTTAACCGTGACCTGTTTCAGCATTCATGATCTGTGCTGAAACAGTCAGTCAGTCAGTCAGACAGACAGACAGACACACACTCACACACACACACACAAGCATTCACACACACACACACACACACACACACACACACACACAAGCATTGCTCTCTTGTGTATCAAGGGAAATGATAGAGAAGTCTTTGGGTTGCTGAAGGTAACAAGAAGATAGACACTCCTTTTTTTATTGATTTTTATTGAGCTCTACATTTTTCTCTGCTCCCCTCCCTGCCTCTTCCCTCTCCTTCAACCCTCCCAAGGTCCCTATGCTCCCAGTTTACTCAGGAGATCTTTCTACTTCCCATGTAGATTAGATCCATGTATGTCTCTCTTAGGGTCCTCTTTGTTGTCTAGGTTCTCTGGGACTGTGATTTGTAGGCTGGTTTTCTTTGCTTTATGTTTCTGTAGGGTCGTGCAGGGAGCAGTAACAGCCAACATGTTTCTTAGGGCAGACTGCACAGAGCTGATGATCAAAGACAAAGGGAATTAGTTGCTGAAGTGGGTAGAAGCAGAATAGCCAGAACCAGAGGTGACACAGTCCGGGGCTTCACTTACTGTGAGTGTCACTGTGACCAGATACTAGCAGCTTAATGGATGAAGAGTCTGTTAGGTTCCGGTTTGAAGGTCTATGCCACCATGGCCGGGCAGGGATGGTGGTGAGAGCACCTGTCCACCCTGCAAGTAGGAGTGTGAGACCACGTGTCCACGTTTGACTGATCAGGGAGCAGCGGGACTGGAGGTGGAGATGAGCCACGCACCTCAAGGCCTGCTGCACTAGGGGCCGGTCTCCTCCAGCTAGGCCACTTCCCGAGTTCTCCAGCCTCTAGAAGCATCACCAGCAGGGGTCCTAGCGCGAAAGCATGTGCCTACAGGGCTTCCTACACAAACCATAGCAGAGGGTCACAGTGTCGTAGGTGTGAGCTTCAGAGCAAGGTGGCCACCAGGAGGGCGTTCAGCTGAGGCAGCTTTTCCACCTCTGAGACTAAACTGCAGTAGCTCTGGGGAGCCCTTCATGAGGGGCTTGTCAGAGGCAGAGTAACCAGTTCTTACCACAGCCCACTGAGTGAGGAAGACCAGTTTCTGATAGTTCATGGTGCATTGTTAAGGGTAGAAGGCAGAGTCAAGAAAGTTAGATGATAGAATCTTAAAATCTTTTACAAATATGTATTTATTTTTATTTGTGCATATGACTGTTTAGCTTGTGTGTATGTTTGTGCACCAGAGTCGGGGACAGTTGTGAGCTGCTGTGGAGGTGCTGGGAACCAGGCCCAGGTCCCCCACAAGCACAGCAGGTGCTCCTAACCCTGAGCCGTCTCTCCAGCTCCAGAACTTTGAAATCCTGGTGGTCGGGAATGGAGATGGAAGGTGACCAGGTGCATGTGATCCCAAGAGGTTGAACATAATGGCGGGAGTGAGGTGTGGAAACCCCGAATTTAACTGGAGGAGTATTGGACTTGAGGTGTGTCGTGAACACACAAGATATACCCCAGCATGAGCCAGTGTGTCCTCTGCAGACAGTGGCAAGCACCCCCTGCCCACAGATTATAGTAAAATCTAGAGCATGAAGGAAGGCTGCCTCATCAGCTGTGGCACGAGCGGGGCGGAAGCAGGCAGCAGCATCCACGGAGTCAGGAGAGGTAGCATGGGTGGGAAGAGTACCGGCAGCTGGAGGAGATGCAAAGACACCTGGGAATGTGGTGTGCGCTCTCTGACCTGCTGGCTCCAGCAAGGTGGGATGTGCTGTTGCTGCTAAGGTCAGCAGGACAGATGGGTGCTGGCCTGTCTCAGGAGAGGGCCCAATGTGCCCCTGCTGGCCCCCGGATTCCCATCAGGTCATGGTGATTTCCGGAGCAGTCTTTTGGTGTTCCGCCTGGAGGTCAGCCCAGACTGACACAATCCAGAAGAGGAGTGGATTAACTAAGCCTTGCAGAGACATTCCTGCAAGAGCCTACTGGAAGTCCTCCTCTGGGAGACTCTGTGCAAAGCCAGGCGGAGAACATTCTACTGGTGTCGCGGCACCAAGAAACCTGTGCCTGAGTGAATAGGAAGGTGCTTGAGGAGCTCCTCCGGTCCTGTGAGCTGTGACAGACTCCCTGGGTCTTCCTTTATAAAGGTGATAACTGTTGACCAGAGCACCGTAAAGAGAGCCTCTGTCTGCCCTCCACACGAAGGGAGGCGAGAGCTGTGCGATGTGCATTGCTTCTGTGCCTTTGTGGCCGGCGACATTACCTCCCCCTTTCTCACATTTGTGTATACATGATGCGGGGTGTCCTTCTGTAGATGTGTTGCTTTTATTGGTTAATAAATAAAGCTGCTTTGGCGTATGGCAGGGCAGAATATAGCCAGGCTGGAAGAGATAGATAGATAGATAGATAGATAGATAGATAGATAGATAGATAGATAGATAGATAGATAGATAGTAGGTGGAGTCAGAGAGACGCCAAATGCTGCTGAAGGAGAAAGACACCTGCTGGAACCTTGCCCAGTAAGCCACAGCCTCATGATAATACATAGATTAATAGAAATGGGTTAATTTAAGATGTAAGTGTTAGTTAATAAGAAGCCTGAGCTAAGAGGCCATACAGTGTTGTAATTAATATAGTTTCTGTGTAATTATTTGGGTCTGGGCAGCCAGGAAACAAACAAGCAGTCTCTGCTTATATACATATGTACATATGTATGTTTGTGTGTGTGTATATATATCCTTACATGTACATGTGTACACATATATACATATATATATGTATATACATATAGAAATATAATTTGTGACCAACTGCCAGAGCAAGGCAGGCCAATAGCATGAATGGAAGACCCTTGTCTTTTGGCTTTGTCACTTGGGAAAACCCTTGTCCTTCAGTTTGTCTTTGGGATGCTTGATGGTTTAGAAAGAGCAGTCTGCCCAGGGCGGAGCTCAGATTGTCTTGAAGGAAGCTGAGGCCAAAGAAGAATCTCTTGTTGTGTCTGGACTGGATGAGGGGAAGTGAGGTTTGGGTGATAGAACCACAGAGATGTCCTGCGGCCACTCAGGAGTGTGAAGAAGAAACATGTCTGGAAACCTGAAGGAATGCTCCTTCAATCCCGAGAGAGAACTAAACCCCTGTACTTTGGAAAAAAAAATCAAAAAACAAACAAACCAAACGCTCTAGTCTCTCTCTGCATGAAACATATCGCTGTTTCCGCTTCTCCTCGGTGAGTTGTTGTTGCCTCCCAAAGGACAGTCTTCTTCCTCTGCATCTCTGTCACTCAGAGATGTCCCGTTCTTTCACACTAGCTCTCTAGAAAGGGGATTCTGATTTTGCATGCACCCCCATTCCCCAGTGTCTGTCCCATTCTTTTAAGCTAGCTCTCTAGAAAAGGGGTTCTGATTTTGCCTGTACCCCCACCCCCCAGTGTCTAGCCCATTCTTTCATGCTAGCTCTCTAGAAAGGGGGTTCTGATTTTGCATGCACCCCCATTCCCCAGTGTCTCATCACTCTTCTCTTCCACACCCATTTAACCCCACTTTGACCGAGTACTCACCACAGCACCACGCTCTCTCGGCTTCTTCTTCTGCCCCGTGTTGACTAGACAGTGAAGCTGATAACCTCCTGACAGCCACACGGACCCAGCCCAAACACATTGTCCTGCATCTTCTCCCCTTCCTCTGCTTCGCTCTAGATCCTGACTGGCATATGGCAGAGAGAGATCTCCGACTGCCTGCAGTAAGCAGGGCTGGAAGTTCTCCCTCACGTCAGCATCTCTCCTTCCAACGCTCCAGCTACCCTGGGCTAACAGATCTGCTTCCACAGGCTCACACCGCATCCTGCCATGAATCCTCACAGCCACACGTAGGCCTGCTCGGTGCTGCCAGGCTAACTTTTCTAGTACAAAAGCCACCAGTAACATGGCGCCACCCGTTACTGTTAAGTTCTAGTTTTCCTGGTAGCAAAACACTTCACAATCTGGAACCCTTCTCCTCCTTCTCCCTTTCTTCCTCCTCCTTTCCCCCTCTTTGTAGATGGATTTTTCTTTGGGCTGCAGCTCAGAAAATATGGCGCAGAGCCTTATTATAAAAACTCGGCCTATAGCTTAGGCTTGTCCCACCAGCTCTTAGAACTCACATTGGTCCATTTCTATTCATCTGCGGGTTGCTGTGTGTCTTGTGACTTTTGCCTCTCCCCATGCATGTCTTGCTCCCTCTGCATCCATCTGGCCACCTCGCCTTTCCTCTTCCCTGAGCTCTGTCTGTCCAGAAGTCCCACCGATACCTCCTGCCTAAGTGTTGGCCAGTGTGCTATTTACACCTCTTCTGCCTTCTCTTCTTTCCCTCTTCCTCCCCTTCTTTAGGGTGTTTTCATCCATTTTCCTCTCGTTCATGTTTCAAATCCTAGTCCAAATCCTCACCGTTCACACTGTAGTGAGCGGATGTACTGGTTGAGATCCCACCCTGTGAGCCATGGAACTCCATCCTGTCTTTAAGGCCCAGCCCCAGTACTAGGTTGGATTCATGAACGCTTTTCAGAGTCTCACTCGGCAGGATAAACGCGAGTGCTCCTGCGTGGCTATCACCACTCGGTGCTCAGTGGTATGTGTCCGCCTCTGTTTGATACCGTGCACCCTGATATTGTAGAAAGCTTATGAACCCCCTAGTCAGGTAGACACTACCTTCCACGGTTCCACACCCTGATGACGTAACCTTGGCCAAACTTCTTGCCCTGAGCTGTTCTTTGCTTCTCTAGAATGAGGAGAGTCTGCGGCCCTGCTTTGAGGCTGTGCTTGCTGTAATTGAGATCTTGTTTATAAAATCCTCTGCTGCTGTGAAAAGGTGAGGAAGTTAATTGCTTCCATGTTTCGTGTGGGGCTCATTCATCAGTACTTGGTAATGAGCGGCTAGCCAGTAAATTAGCCCTAACACTTATATGGCTGGTCAGCTGCACAAGGAAAGGCAGCTCAGTACTGAGTTGATCTGTACTTCATGTCAAACCCTAGATGCAGATAGGGAGATAGCCCAGAAAAGTGCTTGTCACACGAGCTGAAGACCTGAGCCCAGGTCTCCGCACCCACATGGGAAGCTGAGCACAGCAGTGTAAGCCTGTAACCTTTAGGAGGCGGGGCAGGCATACGGGGGCTCTCTGGCCATCCAGTTAGACCTCAAAGTACAGAAGTGATTGAGAAAATCCTGACATATACCTCTAGCCTCCACATGCATGTGTATGTATGCAGCACGTTAGTACACAGACAAAGCCTAGATCTACTGATTGCAGATGGTTTCAAACTTTGCCACACACTTGGTATTGTCTCGGTGGGATGATATTTCCCCTGATACATGTGATGGACCCAGAGGCTCAGGGTGATGCTACATATCAACCAAGTCTATGCTGATTTTCTGGAAGCTTCATCCTTATTCAAGAGACCAAAAGATTGTTTTTTTAATTTAAGCTTAGAATAAATCTAAACAAAAAATTATAGTATAATAAATAGAATATCATAAAATAAAGCAAATTAGTATACATATTTGAAATAAAATTGAAACTTTGAAAAAAATATGGCTAGGAATCTGTAGTTCAAGTGGTTGAGCACTTGCCCACTGAATATGAAGGCCCAAGTTTGATCCCTTTTACCAAAAGAAAATAGTATATACTGGGGACTAGAGAGATGTCTCGGCAGTGAGGAGCACATGCTAAGAGTTGCGGAAGACTAGACTTTGGTTCCCAGCATCCATGTGGGTACCTTCCAACCACTTGTAACTACAGCTCCAGGATTCTCATGCCCTCTTCTGAACTTTGTGGGCATCTGCACACGTGTACATACACACCAACACCACACCTGCACTGTGTACACACACACACACACACACACACACACACACACACACACACACACACACACACACACACACACACACACACACAGCAGAATGAAGAGGCCTGGATAACAGGCCAGTTCCCGTGGTAAAGAGGACTAATGCCGTGGTGGATCTTACCAGAAATTCACAACAGAGAGTAAGAGTCACTCTTGATTTCTCTTGCTCCCCACGTCCGAGGAGATGTCTTAACCTCTCAGATTTTCACTCATTCATTCAGTTCTCCCGTCAAGCTTGGCTGAACTCCTCTGGTCATCTGGGTACTGTGCAGGTGGCGTTCAAACTCTAACCAGACAGCGCGGCGAAGGAAACTGACGTATTCATGGCAAGGGGTCGCAGGCACAGGGGACCAGCCATCCAGCTGTCTCTGTGGGATCTGGTGCTGCCAAAGGCTGAGCACCTGCAAGGCTGAAGAGAGCGCAGCTGGAGGCAGAGTTTCCCCAGCACATGGAGGGTTTGAGGGGTGAGAGAAAGGTCCACACACAGGAGCCTGGGGATAGCTTCAAGTGCCAGTCTGTGGGACATCCTTATTGTTATTAGAGGTGGAAAGGGGGTCAGAAAAACGACTTTTCAATGAGCTAGGTTGGACGAGCCCTGCCACTCCCTGTGGAGGTTCTCCAGCAGACAGCTAGATATGGGAACTGAACTTGGCAACAAAGGTCAGTCTTGGAGGGAAGGATGCAGGAACCACCAGTGTGGGGATGGTTGTCCTTGGGAGTGAAAGCTACACCCCAGAGAGCAAGAACCTGTGAGGGTGAAAACAGCAAGACCCATCATACCTTCTCCCCCATTGTCCTGGCCCCTTGCCCTCTCCACTGTCCTTTCTTCTGTCTCCCACGTTCTGCTCCCAGAATGATATCAAGTGTGGTTCTGAACCTGCAGTCCCCACCCAGAAGTCCACAGCACAGGGAAAATGCCAGATATTTGATTCTAAAGCTCTCTGGGTTCTTTAATCACACCCTGTTTGCTGTTTTGAGGAACGACCTTCCCCACACCAGGCCATCTGTGTTTATCTCTACCTCTGCCACAACGACTCCCTTGCCCACGTGGACCTTTAGAGTCAGGAGTGATTCCACTCAATGCTGACTGATTCTTCTGCTAACTACAGGGGTTAGCTTGAATAATTCTGGATCTATTTCTTGGTGTGTATAAACTTCACATTGGATGGTAGAGTCTTTACAGCTTTGTAGTCATCAGCAGAAATAGGTGCTTCATAAACCCAGGTGGTGTTTGCGAGCATTTACCTCTCTTTTGCTTGCTAAAGTCATCGTCTGAGTCTGTAAAGCTGTGTGCCTCCTGGAAGCCTCGTATTTTGTCCTCCTTCATGCTCCCTTGGCCACACATGCTACTCCAGATCATTGCATGAGTCACCTTTCCCACTACCCTGTTACAGGTTAAGGGATGATGGAATCATTAATATTCTATTACTTCGCAAACAGGAGGCCTTGGGCTTCATTCTGGAGTTTTCCTTTAATGCTCTCCTTTTTAATGAATAGCTCTATTGTGATGTAATTCACATACCTTAAAACTCACCCACTTAAGGTCTACAGTGCAGCCCCTTTAACCTATTCAGAATTGTGTGTACAACGTCTCCATTTTCAGACATATTTCTGTCCCTTCCCTAGCACCCCGCAACCTCTATCTACCATGTTCTGGGCAGCCTCCCATCACCCTGTGCCCTGGGCAACCACTGATGTCCTCTCTACCTCCATACCTTTGCCTGCTTTGAAGATTCAGTCAAGATAATCTGGTCTTATGACTAGGTTGATGCTTGCAAGGCTCCTGTCCGTGGCAGTTACTTTTGTCATGGCTGACGGAATATCTGACATAAGCAAACAGCGCAGGAAGCGTTTCCTTTGGCTCACAGTTGAGGAGATAGAGTCCATTATGGCGGGAAGGTAGGCGGTGGTCCAGCTCCTAGGAGTCCGTGGTGGCTGTGGGAGGCTTTGTGCTCATGTCTCAGTAGTCTGAGAGGAGAAGGTGGATGTCAGCGTTCATCTGGCTCTCTCCTTCCCCCTCTTCATTCGTTCCAGTACTCCGGCCAAAGGACGGTACCACTCACATCATGGTGTGTCTTCCTTCCTCAGTTAATCCTCCTGGAGGCAACCCCACAGCACACACACGTGTGTGTCCCACAAATGACTGAGACTCTTGTATTTTACTCTGTGTGTGTGTGTGTGTGTGTGTGTATGTGTGTGCATGTGGGTAGTTTATGTGCCCTATCTGGGAACAGAAGTCATCAGAGGCCAGAAGAGGCATGAGACCCACTGGAACTGGAGTTACGGGCAGTTATAAGCTACCATGTGGTCCTCTGCAACCACTGAGACATCCTTCCAGCTCCCCTGGCCTTTTATTAATCCAGTCAGATTGAAGTCAAAATTAGCCATCATGCTATGCAATGCTATTCATAAGTGCTTTAAGCCTTGCTGTTGAACAAAGTGTTCTATCATCAGATGCTGAGCCCATGTCTCCTTTCTGCCCATCATTGGTGGGCATCTGGGTTTTTTCAGCTTTGGGGGAGCAGGGACTGTGGTGTGGTGAACACCCTTGAGCAGGTGTCTGTGTGCGCATTCCTCCTTCATGATCTGGGCACAAGCTCCTGAGTCATGCTGGGACTGTGTGGATTCTTTAGAAATGGCCCGTTTCATAAAGCGGCTGCCCTATTTTACATTTCTTTAGTAGCCCAAGGGTCCAGTATTTCCACCTCCTCCCCACATTGTCATTATCTGCTTTCAATCTTAGTGGAAGTACATTTTACTACTGAATACTCTTAACTCATCCAATCTCTGTTTTATTAAATGCCAGCCATGTGTCAAACGCTGATGTAAACCATTAGGGCCATGTGACAAGCAGAGGCACGGATATCTGTAGTCGGAAACACATGATAAATATCATGCAAGGCTCGGTAGCACGTGCCTGCAACCCCCAGTGAGGAAACTTACAAATGTGTTACGATCATACAACCAAGGCCAGCCTTTTTTACAAAGCAAGTTCCAAGCCAGCCAGGGCTAAATAGTGAGACACTGTCTCAAAAACAAAAATAAGGCATGAAGGAGTAAGTGTAAATGTGTGTGCAGACCCCGGAAGCACACTTTTTCCTTCAGTCTGGCCTGCAGCAGGCTCTCCCTGGCAGGCAGGGTTACTCTGTTACCTGGGATTTGAGATCCAGTGTAATCGAACAACTTCCGCACTGCTGTTGTATGTCTGAGAGAAAGGGATGAACGACACATGAAAGGAGGGGGTGGTGACAGGGTGGTCCAGAGTCCCGGGAAACGGGAAGGAACTGTCTGTGTGTTGGACACTGTGTCACAGATGGGAAGGGACTGTCCGTGTGCTGGACACTGTGTCACCAGTGGGAAGGGACTGCCTGTGTGCTGGACACTGTGTCACCAGTGGGAAGGGACTGTCTGTGTGCTGGACACTGTGTCACCAGTGGGAAGGGACTGCCTGTGTGCTGGACACTGTGTCATCAGTAGAGAAGAAGGCTGTGGAGAGAGGGCACTGAAGCCTGCATCAGACATGCTGACCTGGTACTGGTCAAGTGAAATGAGGTGCAATCACCAGATGGTTGTATTTTATACCCTTTTCATTAAGAAAAGCTCTAATAACATGATTTAAACAGTCAACCCATCACTGGGGACAGATATTTTAAAATGTGTTTGTTTTATGACATGTTTAAAGGTTCTTCATGCCTAAGAGGCCTTGAAATGTGCACAGGGAAGGAGTAGTCAGGATTGAAATTTAGTTTTTTGGTATCTTTTATGCTATCTGAACAGCAAAGATGAACTCAACCCTGTAGACAGAAGTTTCTGTCCAGCCCGATCCCACAACCATTCAGTCCCAAAGAAACACACAGAGGCTTATCTTAATTACAAACTGTTTGATCTATTGTTCAGGCTTATTACTAACTAGCTCTTACAACTTAAATTAACCTATAATCCTTGTCTATGTTTAGCCATTTGGCTTGGTACCTTTTCTCAGTAAGGTGTTCTCTGCATCTGGTTGACAACTGTGTCTCTGCATTACTCTTCCCAGAATTCTCTAGTCTGTTTGCTCCATCTATATTTCCTGCCTGGCTACTGGCCAATCAGAGTTTTTTTTTAACCAATATGAGTGACATGTCTTTACAGTATACCGCAGCATTATCCCACAGTAGTTCCCTGACATCCTGTTCCTCGCTCTGATGACTTATTTTTCTAGAGATGCTTCTCTTCATCTCTTCCATTCACTCATGTAAAGAGAAAAATCTGACTACTCAACTCCTCCCCATCATTCCTCCAGAAGCTGGAGATACAGATTGGTATGTTGGATAGTTTTATGTCACAAGCTCGGGTCATTTGAGATGAGGGAGCCTCAATTGAGAAAATGTCTCCATAAGATTGAACTGTAGGCAAGCCTATTAGACACTTTCTTAATTAGTGATTGATGGTGGCGAGGGCCCAGCCCATTGTGGTTGGAGCCACCCCTGGGCTAATGGTCCAGGCTTCTATAAGAAAGCAGACTGCACAAGCCATGGGGAGCAACCCAGTAAGCAGCATTCTTTCATGGCCTCTGCATCAGCTCCTGCCTCCTGTTTCCTGTCCTGTTTGAGTTCTTGTCCCGACTTCCTTCAGTGATGGTCTATGATGTGGAAGTGTAAGCCAAACAAACCCTTTCTTTCCCGGTTTGCTTTTAGTCATGGTGTTTCATCAAAGCCATAGAAATACTAGATAGGACATAAATTGGTACCAGGAGTGGGGTGTTGCTGTGACAGACCTGACCATGTGTTTTGGTGAGGACTGTGGAAGGACTTGGGAACTTTAGTCTAGAAAAGCCACTGACTGTTGAGAGCTAAGTGGCCTGTTCTGTGGGAGCTTCAAGTACAGAATTTGAAGTCAGTGTAGATGATGGAGGCCTGGCTTGTGAAGTGTCAGAGGGAAGTTTAAAGACCATTGGAGCCTTTTGTGATTTTGATTTACGATGCTGTGGTTCTGGCCAGATAGAAAGAGCTGTGATTAATAAGAGACCAGTGCCACTGAAGTAAAACCTTTGCTTTGCCAGGACAACGGATGCTGGTCAGCTAGACCTGAGGAAATAGCAGTGACTGAGGAGAGACCAGCATCACTGAGGTGAAATCTTCAGGGAAGTGTTCCAGGGGCAGCCAAGGTTGCACTTGGCAATGTATAAAAGTCACCCAGGCGCTACTGGTTTTGAAGGCAGGAAGGGGTCCTGGAGAGCAGCTGAGGCTGGCAATAGGAGAGGCCAGAAGAGGCCTCTGTAGAAGTTGCAGCTCAGTAGCAGTGGAGGGCCCAGGATTGAAAGGGCCATGAAGGAAAGCTGAGGCTTGACACCACGAAGAGAGCCCAGGGGAGGCGACTGGTGAAAGTTCAGTCCAGTTGCAGCAGCAGGCCCCAGGAGTTTGGAGATGCCAGTACCATGGGGTTGCCGCCAAGAACAGCAGCAACAGTGGAGTGGAGCCTTCCCCAGCTTAAAATATGATCTGTGTGTGCTGCAGAGGGCAGGGCTGAAGAAGTGACCCAGCCCTTTGAAGGAGCCCAGAAGATCATGAATGAATCTCAGACATTGGACATTGACTTGTTTACACTCCTGGGGTTTGGTTTTGCTTTGGTCTGATTGTAACTGTGCCCCGGTTCATCCCTCTTGAAGTAAGAATGTATTTAACTTATTTTTTTATTTTATAGGAGCCCACAGTTTAGAGACTTTTGATTTTAAAAGAGACTTTGGTTTTCTTTTTTTTTTAAAGAGGCGGGACTTTAAGCTGCTTGCGTTTGTAAGGGTGTGTGACGTTTAAGTTTGTAAAATGTTTTATAGTGTGATGTTTATATTGATGTGTGATCTTGGGAATGAACAAGAAAGGAAAGGCTATGACTGTTTAGTTGACAAGGGATCAATTGTTCTATATAGTTTTATTTCAGTCTGGCACAAGCTAGAGTCATCCGAGAGGAGGGAATCTCAATTAAGAAAATGCCTCCATAAGATGGGGCTGTAAGCAAGTCTGTAGGGCATTTTCTTTATTAGTGACTGATGTGGGAGGGCCAGACCATTGTGGGTGGTGCCATCCCCAGGCAGGTGGTCCTGGGGTCTTTAAGAAAGCAGCTGAGCAAGCCATGAGGAGTAATCCAGTAAGCAGCTCCCTCCATGGCCTCTGCCTCAGCTCCTGCCTCCAGGTTCCTGCCTTGCTTGAGTTCCTGTCCTGCCTTCCTTCACGATGTGGGAGTGTAAGCCAAATGAACCCTTTCTCCCAAGCTTGCTTTTGGTCATGGGGTTTCGTCACAGTTGTAGTAACCCTAACTGAGAATTGAAGTGGCCACCCCAGCGCCCCCCCAGCTTCTTTGAGTATCACGGACTAGGGACCCTGAGGACAGTTCTTGTCCCGGCACAGTGTCCACTGGCTGTCTCTGATCAAAGGCTTTGTTGGTTGCAAGGGACTGCAAATACCACTCAGCTGCTCTCTTTTAACCCAACGCCTTGATAGAAAGGAATCTTTTTTATTCTACCACAATTAACCAGTATTCCTTTTCTTTGTTGTTTTCTTTCTGAAATCTTTATGTGTGCCTCTGTGTGTGTGCGTGTGTGTATGTATGTGTGTGTGTGTGTGCGTGTGCGTGTGTGTGTGTGTGTGTGTGTGTGTGTGTGTGTGTGTGTGTGTGTGCACCAGCCTGAATGAGTGGAGATCAGAGGGCAACTTAGGAGTCATTTCTTGCCTTCCACCTTGTTTCAATATAGGGTCTTTCTTGTCTTTCTGATACCTGCAAGCTTCCAGGCAATTCTCCCATCTCTGCTTCCCATCATGCAGCAGGAGTATTAGGATTACAGGTGTACTCTACTGAACTGGACCTTCAGTGGACTCCAGTAATCAAACGCAGATCACCTGGCTTGTATGGCAAACACTTTTCCTACTGAGCCGTATTTCCTTTTCTTGAACAATCATCATTGTCTCTCTCTGTTATACTTTTGGTATGGTTGAATTTGGCAGTTTTAATATGGCTATATTTAAGATTATCCGCAACTCTTACCTCTGTAATAGAACTGCCCATTCCCAAGGATCATGGGGGAGGAAAATAAATGCTAGTTGGGGAGGAGTCTATAAACCACAGCCTCTTTTATCTAGAGCTGTTATATATTGTTTCTTTTCAAAAGTTTTGTTTGTTGTTATGTATACAGTGATCTGTCTGCCTATATGCCTGCAGGCCAGAAGAGGGCACCAGGTCTCATTACAGATGGCTGTGAGCTAGCCTGTGGTTACTGGGAATTGAACTCAAAACTTTTGGAAGAGCACAGTGCTCTTAACCATTGAGCCATCTCTCCAGCCTTGTATGATTGTTTTAAATTCTAACAGTATTTTGAAGTGGCATATTCTTCCAGAAAGCAGGTTTGTTGTTGATTTTCAATAATGACCATGTTTTATTTTTAGGCTAAGAAGTTCTGATTAAATGGAAAATTACATACATAGTGTTTCCTGTGTTTTGCAGGTCTGGAGAGGGACAAGTTTGACAACAAGACAGTGTCCTTCGAGGAACACATCAAGTCAGAGCACAACATGTGGCATTACCTGTACTTCATCGTCTTGGTGAAGGTGAAGGACCCGACAGAATATACAGGACCGGAGAGCTACGTGGCGCAGATGATCGCAGTGAGTGCGGCTGACTCAGCCATTCCTTATTCTCCAACTGAGGTCATTGTCACAGCTCAGAGGCCTTCAGTGTCCAACTCTCCCCTGCCCCACTCTTGGGTGAGAGATATTCTAGCCCTGACTTTTTGTGAGCCTTTAAATAAGCTTGTCAGTCACTGGAGAATTTCCACACTGCTGATGTCATCCTTGTGATCCGATCAAATCTATGTCTCCAGGGAACGGATAGCATTCTCCCAGGGATGATCTGTGTAGTGAAGAGCCTTCCCCTTGATATCTCTAACCTCTGACCCCTAAGCCCTGACCCCAAACCTCCAGTCATCACTGGACCTCTCAGTTCCCAAATCTGGAAGTTTCATATTGTCGCATGCAAACCGAAGAGTCATGCTTCAAGAGATTCCTTGAATTTCCAAAAACAATAACTCAAAAAGGCTTGTGTTTATGAATGTGTGTGTTTAGGGGAGTCTGGTGGGAGACCACTGGTTTTGGCTTTAGAGGAAGCGGACCCTTCTGCTCAGTCCTAAATCCTGGTGTTGGGTCAGCAACAGTAAGAGAGCGAGGTAAAGAGAGTGAGTTAAGGAGAGCAAGGTAGGGAGAGGGACCAAGAAGAGGGGATGGTAGAGTTAAGGGGAGCAATTAAGGTAAAGAGAGGGGTTAAGGAGAGTAGCTCTAGACCTGACCCTGAAGGAGTAGGTCACCTACTTAGATAAAAAAGACACAATACTGCCACAGCCTGCCTATTCATCCATCCATCCAACATCCATCCATCCATCCTTTATTCATTCATTATCTATTTATATCCATCCATCCAACCATCTACCTATCATGTATCTATCTTTCTATCCATCATCTATCTATCTATCTATCTATCTATCTATCTATCTATCTATCTATCTTTCTATCTATCTTTCTATCCGTCCACTATCTGTCTGTCTGTCTGTCTGTCTATCCTTCTGCCTACGAATACATCCATCCATCTGTTCATCCATCTATCTGGGCATTGTCTTATTGAAAGTGTAGATTGACCCAGAGTTGATTCACTTACCTGTCAGTAGCTGTGTGTCTCCAGAAGACTGTGTGTAACTAGAGCTTTTATACCTTGGCATCTTCCGATTATGACTGCTTTCTCTGCATTCTTCCTTAGACATGGACAGAATCTAGTATCTTGTCTATTTTTCCACATTTATCTTTCTCTCCTCTTCCTTTCCTATATGTGGGGGAAGGTAATGAATCCCCTTAGGGACTCTATCATTGCTTCGTTCATGCGTTCTGGACAGTATTTCTGGGAAACATTTCCCATCTGCTCATTGGGAGAAGAGCATCTGAGACAGAACTTACAGATGTGACCTCATGGCTGTACTCTATCAAAGTTGAGTGAATTTAATAATTGTATATTTATTTGGCTCCTGTAAAGTCTTTTGTATGAAATATTTCTGAGAATACAGTGCAAAGAATGGAATATCCCTCTCCTGTAGAGCTCAGCTATGGGGAACTGCCAACTGAGAGTGAGTGCGGTGCATGTTTGCCCAGTCATGTGACGAGAACATGTAGAGGCTGAAGGTCACAGAGTGGCATCCGATGTGGAAAGGTTGTTGGGAGTATCTGTGTGTCCTGGGGAGTAATACACAAGGCAGGACTTGTGCAGTGGGGTTTGTCTGCTGGATCAGAGTGAGTTCTTGTGAGGAACAGCAGGAACAGCTGGGAATGAGTTGCTCAGACCCTCTGAGATGTTAGTTAGCTGTCACCATCGGCGTGGCAAACACCTGACAGATCTTGAAGGAAGAAAGGTGTGTGTGTGTGTGTGTGTGTGTGTGTGTGTGTGTGTGTGTGTGGTGTGTTCCTGTGGTAGGGGTTGTAGGTATGCATGCATGCATCTGCACATGTGAAGCCAGAAGCTGACATCAGGTATATCTGTCTTGATCACTGTCCACCTTCTATTTGCTCTGAGACAGTCACTCATCAGATCTGGACATGGTGGTTTGAATGACAGTGGAGTGCATAGGTTTGAATACTTGCTCTGCCCTCGGTGGAACTGTTTGGGAAGGATTAGGAGGTGTGGCCTCGTTGGAGGAGGCATGTCACTGGGGGTGGACGTAGAGGTTTCAGAGGCCCACACCATTTCCAGTGAGCTCTCTCTGCCTTGTGCTTATGGATAAGGATGTGAGCTCTCGGCTCCCGCTCCAGCACCACGCCTGCCCACCTGCCTCTACGTTCTCTACCATGGTAGTCATGGACTCTACCCCTCTGGAACCATAAGCCAAACAAACTCTTTCTTCTATAAGTTACCTTGGTCACGGTGCCTTCTTACAGCAACAGAAAAATAATTGCAACGCTGGAGTTCACCATTTCAGCTAGACTGGCTGGTCAGTGAGCTCCAAGGGTCTGTTGCTTCCATCACACCCCTGCCCCAGCACTGGAGCTGCAGACACACATGCTGCCATGCCTGCCTTTTACATGGGTGCTAAGGATCCAAATGTAGTCCTTGTTCTTGCAGAGAGCAAGCGCTTTGTCTGCTGAGCCATCACCCCGCACTGAAAGGTTTGTTTTGCTCATGGTTCCCTGGGTTCAGTCCACAACCACCTGGCTCTGCATTTGGGGCCCAGTGCAAGGCAAGGTATCACGGCAGTGGAAAACTGTTCACCTAATGGCCAACAGGAAGCAGAGCTGCCCACAACTTGGTGCACAGGAAGCAGGGTGGAACAGGAACTGGAAGGGGTGAGGGCAAGATGGAAGCCACACCCGCTTGTGCCCCTCCCCTCTCGGGTGCTTACCCAGCCAATCCAGCTGACAGTTGAGATTGGTCACGCACTCGGGGTCCCCTAGTTGCCCAGTTTCGATGCTCACAGTGGACCCGCTTGTAGGAAGCTCCAAGAGGTGGCAGAAAAGCAGACAGAATTTTGAGTAATATATGCTGACATCTGAGTGTGGTTTCACTAGCAGCAGAAATCCACTGATGGTCACTGCCAAGAGAGCGGTGTGGCCTAACAGTATCAGGAGGTGGGGTGTGAGCTGCTGGGAAAAGGAAAAGAGAGCCCCACAGATGCATTTAACAGTGAGTGGGGGGGGGGAGGGGAGGAGGGCCAGACATCCCTGGCCCAAGAGTCTAGGCATGCCGAGAAAGGTGGTGTCCGTGGGCTAGGCCCTCTGTTAGGAGAAGCTGTTTGGGGAAGAGACCAGAGTCTGAAGTGAGACTGGAAATCGAGCATGGTGGATTCTAGGCAGTGAAATGGATGGAACCTCGGCTCTGCTGCGGGGCCTTGGGGATTGGGCGTCACGGACTTACCTCTTATTCTCACCTAAAATGGGGAAACTGCTGCGTTCTCCCCCAACGGACAGGAGTGTGCATGCTCGGGGACCCGGCAGCACTGCCTGGCGCAGTGCCCGGACCGTCCGTCGCTCTTGATTGTTACTTTGTAGTCCAGGCTGCGCTGGAACTCATGATCACCCCGCCTTCATCTTCCTAACTCTGGGAGTTTAGGTCTGTGCAGCCGCCATTCCTGGCAAGTGTAGAGACTTAAATAGTTCTCGCTCTGACAGCCACCAAGGGTGACAGAGGGTGGCCGTCAGAACTGGCAGGCTAGCAAGGTGGGCAGAGGGGGGCAACAGGAAGAAAGGGGGAGAGGCCAAGGGACAGCTGGGAACCTGCTGGGGAAACTGAAGGCAGACACACCACAGATAAATAAGTCAAGAAGGCAGAAGGCGCCAGGGGCTAGAAATGTCAGTATCGGAATTGACGGCTACAAGAAGCCATGAAGAAGAGGCAGGTGTGAGCTCTGGCCTCCATGAGGTGGAACTCTCTTCCTGCAGAGAAACCCCAGTGAAGACGGGCAGCCATCTTCAGCCTTGCCATTCCGAGTAGCATTTTATCAGGCGGTCCCTCTTGAGCGTCTAAGTGTAACAGCTCTTTATTTGTGGTCCTGTCCCTGCCCCCTTATGCCAGAGCCCTTTTCCAGAAGATTCCAGGAGAGATGAGAGCCCACAGGTCTAGGCCGATATGAAACACTTTTCTTGTCTGAGCTACATGACTCTAGGGAGCAAGCTTCTTCCCTGAATGTTCATAGACAGGAGAAGAGGGAGAGGCACATCAGCTCAGGTCCTGTGCATGTAAGATGGTTCGTGCGGAAGACGGCTGAGTCTGGAAACCCGAAAGCCTGTATGTTACACACCCGACTCAGAAACTTTGCTACTCCAGGCTTTCTGGGTTGTGTCCCTGTGGTCCTGACCCCCCAACAAGGCTTTCAGCACACACAATTCCACACTCAAACCACAGCAGGCTCATGGTGCTTCTTGGGGTTAGAATCAGAAAGCATGTTTGTGCTTCTGTGCCCTGCCAGGGACAGGAATCTAAAAGAGTTAGGAAAACTCGTCGGCCTTATCGCTTCCTAGCTCCTGAAACAAGCTCCTTAGTAACAGTGCGTGGACATTTGAGTCGGCGCAAAGCGGATGCTCCTGGGAGACAGTTAGGGAAGGTGTTTGTAGCTCAAGGTTACATGTGCGCATTTTCTCCTGGCAAACAAACCTTTGTCTGTGCTCAGAGGATTGGTGTGATCACTGGGAGCGGAGGAGAAGGGAAAAGGTTGGAGCATCCAGGAAAGTCAGGGAAGTGGAGCAGCACTCTGCGAGCTGGGTGAACATGGAGGAACTCCTGACCTGTCCTGGTGACAGCCTTTGCGCACCATGAGGCCTGTTTGCTTTTTCTGTTACCCCATGGATGACCTCTGAGGAGCAGTAAACAGAACAGAGATCATTAGGGAAAATATGCAGGGCTTTTAGCTGTTTCCCCCCCCAACAACTGGGGGACATTCTCAGCACCCACTGTCATCTGTGGAGTTGTATTAGGGGGCTTTGGTGATACTTGCTACTTAATTTAACAAAGGGCCCAGACCAAACCAGAGCTGTGCGTAAGAGGAGGTCTCTGTGTATTCAGAGGATGGCTGTCTCCTGGTGCCCTTGTGGCACTGGCTGTCCCTGGGATCCCTTAGCTACCTGCCCTGTGACCATGGCTTTTAGGGGCCACCCTGATAGCATATCACACATCTAAGCTCCACTCTTCACTCAGCTCTTAAGTAACAACTACTTCCCGATCTCTGCAGTGTTGACCGAGACATTTTAATTTATAAGTTTTGGTGGCATAATAATCTATTTTAACACATACACACAAAATTATAATTTTATTGCAGGCCTCAGCAGGGTATGTGGTGGCTCTTTGCTCTACACACTACTTGGGCAGTTGATATCTGAAACAGGTATTAAAAGCAATTCAGTAGACATGGGTTATCCCCAACATGCCGGCAACTATGCTGAAAGTTTGATGTATACAGCTATATACGAAGCCGTCGCTTCCTTTTTAAGGAAACTTAAAGCAGTTACTGAAGGAATAAGTGGAACAAGTGAATTAATGAATGAGTAATTTCCTTTGAGCCCTCTGGTGACCGGACATACTGTAGAGAACCGTGCACCAACATAGACACTCCAGGAGGTTGAACTTTGAACTTCTCATCAGAAAAGCACTCTTTCCTTTCTTTAAAACCAGAAGGTGGAGACATAGCACAGGAGGATGTCACCCATACCGCCAAGCCAGTGCATTCATTGAGGGTGGCCTGTCCCCCGCCTGCTGCAGCCCAGTACCCCATCCCACACCCTTCTAAGAGAGGAGCTTGGAAGAGGGTGGGTGGGGCTTCACGCTTGTTCGTTTCTCACTGCTCTGATAAGATACCCACAGAGCAGCTCGAGAGAGAGGGCTTGCTTTGGTTCCAGGAGTGCAGCCTTCAGGGTGGCTCGTGGCAGTAGACATGTGAGGCCACTTATGCACATCTTGGAGGGTCAGGAAGCAGGGGAGGGTGAATGCAAGCATCTGGCCACCCTTTTTCTTTTTACTCCGTCTGGGTCGTCCAGCCCCTGAGGTGGGGACTCTCACACTCAGGGTGGGTCTTCCTTCCTCAGATAACCCTCTCTCTGGAAACGCCATCCTAGGCACATCCAGAGTGTCTTCTGGGTCAAACTGAACATGAAGATGCACCATCACCCGTGGCATTGTCTCTCTCGTGAGACATAAAGAAAGCCAGTCACTCACCGCGGTAGCCACACAAGGAGCCAAAAGGACAAATGGCTTTCCACTTCCCAGTGTTGACTTCTGAGTCTGCGCTTGAAATCGCTCTTGTTTAGTTAAACCAGATTTGTGAGCACTAACCGGCAAGGGCAGGGCATGTTTGGGTTCATGGAAGACATCGAATTGTCTGAGATTTATGGGTAGCCTGCTTTCTCTAGTGACATTTTCCAACTGGATTTCTGCATTATTGTATGTGTTATAATTATGAAATTATATGTTCTGATTCCATTCTTTTTAATCTACACTGATTATGTAATTGGATCTAATGAAGCCAATTATGTAACTGCCTCATTTTTTAACTAAAGCCTATTTTAAAGAATTGGGGGCTTAATATGACACTTTTTAAAATGTTTCCATGACAAGCCAAGCCAAAGGGGTCTTTGCAATTCAGATCACTCATTCACATCAGTCTGCACATGCAGGCAGCCACCTCATTCACTGCCCACATCGTAAGTGGAGACGTGTGTCTTCAGCGTCCGACAGAGCTGCTTAAATTCCTGCCTTGGTTACACTGCCCGTGCGGGAGCTACCCAGTATATCGCTCGTTCTTGTTTTCTTCTTCGCATTCGTGCGGAAAGCCCATGGCTACCTTTTAACATGCGTGTCCATCTCTACCCCATCCCCTTGGCTGTTATTGTAAGACAGAAACTGAGTCTAGCAGTGTGACTGCCTCCCACTGTGTGGACCCACCACCTCAGACTCTGTATTCCAATGCGATACGTGACGGTGAAGGATTTGAGCTTCAGAGTGTCATGGTGGATGGAAGCAGGCTGTGAGGGGAACAGAGCTAAGGGCAAGGCAAGGAAGGTAAGGGGTCTGAACTGCTCCAGTGTTCTAATCCATCGGAAACAGCAGCTGCTGAGTCCGGGAAAGGAGCCCGTGGAAGTAGGGTAGTGGCACATGCTGTACCTTTGTTCTTGAATCCTCCATTGATAAACTATGTCTGGTAGATTGATCAGAACACAGGACAGACGCCAGGTGAACTGGAGTAAAACCCCAGAGGCCTCCTACTGTCCCTGACTGTGCTAGGGCAGGCATTCACGGTGGAAAACACCTTCCTTCGAGTCAGGCTCACAGAGAGAGGGAGAAGTGACATCTGTAGAGCTTGAGACAGTGGATAATTTGACAACGTGGTGTTCTGTGTGTTATTTCAGCATTCCCATGGTTCTGACTCAAAAGTTAAACATGGTCTGCATGTAAGTAAAGCCCCCTTGAGGAACTGCAGTGCAGATTCGATAAAATAGCACGTGCTAAAGATTTCACAGAGACAGATGCCCTTGAGCCTTTACCAAGGCTGCACAACCAAGAGGGTCCTGGTAGCACTACCCCATTACACATTTAAGGAAGCTGAGGCTTAGAAATGATGTGCCCAGTGCAGCACGGGGTGTCCAAGGGGTGCTCTGCCCATAATGCACTCCCCCCACACACACAGGAACAGGCAGCATGTCTTGGTCAGGACCTCTGTAGAACATAGAAGCCCCGCTTCCTCTGCGAGCAAGCCAGCCCAACTGTCTCCGGCAGCACACATGCTCCGGCACAGAGAGGAGCAATTTTAAGAATTCAGTCCACAGGGCAGGGAGTAGAGCTGGCTGGGAGACAGGAAGTCAGATGACAGCCCTGCAGTGGCGGGGAAGCCTGAGAGGAATTCTAATAGGAAGAGAGAGCTGGCTCAGGCTGTCTGCTGAGGGCGGGCTCCCGACAAGGGCAGGAGCATCATGACTGCAGTCGTGATGGCGCAGGCTGTCTCTGTCCCTTTGACAAGGGTTTTCTGGGTGGCACTCTGCACCGGACCGTGACAAACACAAGAATCAAACACTTGCACCCTCCCACGATGTAGTCTACAGATTCACAATCTGACAAGGGGTAGGGCAGGCTTGCCAACAGGCAGAGAGAACTTAGAACAAATCACGTGAGTCTCTGCTCCCACAGGATGCAGCTCCTCCTGGACCTCCCACACAGGCTGGCCCCAGCCTTACCAGGTTCACCTCGCCTACCCATTGTCATAGCCGGCTACACTTCAGCAGTCTGACCTTTCCCGGTTTGTTTCTTTGTTTAGAGAACACTCTGCGGCTGCTTGGCCAGAGCCTTGGCACTTGTGTGCAGCCAAGGCCTTCACAGTCCCCAGCTCCTTCATGTCGCCAGTGTTGCCACCCACCCTCCATCCCACTGTTCCCTCTCCTGTTGTCCTTACTGCCTCTGTCTCTCCTCCCCATTACACACCTGTCTCTCTCTCTCTCTCTCTCTTCTAGTTTTTGAGACAGGGGCTTAACTCTAGCACAGGCTGCTCCCAAGCTTCTAATGCTCCTGCCCCAGCCCCTCGCATACCAGGGTTGCAGGTTAAGCCTGCAGAACAGGCCCCATCCTTTAGCATTTCTGCTAAGCTGTGTATTGTTGCACTTATGGGCGTCTTTATTCTTCGCTGTCACAGCATGCCCCGCTAGCACCTTTACACAGATAGATGCTTCTGTGTTCTGGTGTGTTCCTAGTCCAGGATCAGAGCTTGGTGCGCTGCAGGCGCTTGCACAGATTGAACCAAACAAACAGGATAGAGTAGAGAGGGCAGAGCCGAGACAGCTCACAGAAGTGACTGTGAGTGAAGCTGAGCCTTCAAAAGATGAGGAATTTGATGGAAGGGACATCCAGGCAGGATGTGAATTGGGAAGGAGGGAGAGAGGGAGGGAAGGAGGGGAGGGAGGGAAGGGGAGGGAGGGGAGGGAAGGAGGGAGGATTCCAAAGTGCGTCTAAGCTTGCAGGGTTGCACACTGACCTATTAGTTTGTTTAATGGTGCCTGTCATATGAAAAGTGAGACTCATTCAAGGTGTTCCATGAATAAGGACTTGAAGGGGAGTCCAAACCCCATCCTCCCAAGGCCAGGGACTGTGACTTAACTCAGGCAAAACATAACTAAGTCAAATACACATGAATCAAATATTAAAGGAAGGGGAGGTTGAAGTCAGAAGACAGGACAGCCCTTGTGGGGAGCATCTGATTCTCCCATTTCCAGGAATAAAGATTCTTAGTGGCTAACTTACAGCCGTGGAAGTACCATCAAAAATGCCTTTAAAAATGTAGTTTTCTTGGTCTGAAAGATAAATTCACTCAACAAACACAGGTGAGCGCTTGCTGTGTTCCAGTCTGGATCCAGGGACTCAGAACAGAGCTCAAAGGAGAGAGGGAGACAGGAAGTGGATAAAAAAGCAGTGACAGCCCAGCGGGTAGGGCCTGCAAAGCTCAGAACCCAGGAAGGCCAGACCTGGGAGCTGGAAGAAATCCTGACTGGTGGGGTTGGAACTGGTGTGTCTGGGAAAAGAGTGAAGATAAAGAGGCCAGGTGGCTAACTGGAACCCAGAAGCCAGAGTGCAAAGGGATTTGTGAGCTGGGAGTCTTTATCTACCTTGAAAGCTAAGAGATGCCCTTCAGAGAGTGTGAACCAGAGGCAGGGT
The DNA here is from genome assembly GCA_004026605.1 of Ondatra zibethicus. NCBI lineage: Eukaryota > Metazoa > Chordata > Mammalia > Rodentia > Cricetidae > Ondatra > Ondatra zibethicus. The sequence goes on along the minus strand of PVIU01007181.1, from coordinate 30,861 downwards.
TGAGATGTGCATTTGAGAAAGCACAGTCTGGGGCAGCAAGATGGGTAGAGGTGCTTGCTGCCAAATCTGAAGACCTGGGTTCAATTCCCCAGATCCACACCATGGAAGAGGAGAACTGACTCTTGCAATTTGTCCTCTGACCTGTGTGTGACACACACACACACACACAGACACAGACACAGAGGGGGGATACAGGAGCAGAAGAGGGGGGAGAGAGAGAGAATAAATACAATTTTTGAAAGAAAACATATCTGTGACCTGTAAGAAATGACAATACACCCTGGAAATAAAAAAAAAAAATATGGAATGGTTTATTTCCCCAGCAGCAAGACTAGAACACTTTGAAGAAACGGGCACAGTAATGAAGGGTTAAAGAGGCCCTGATGACCACGGAGTCTTTAGTTTTCTAGTGTGTGTAGTTGTGGGTGTTGAACAAGAGAGGGACAAAGCTGCAGGGCTAGTGGTGAGGAGACGTGATCACCTCAGGGTGGTGGTGAGGAGACGTGATCACCTCAGGCTGGGTGGGGAGACGTGATCACTTCAGGGTGGCTTCCTGTCCGAGGGCACAGGGCATAAAGAGAAACAGGGGACATGGGTCTGGGGTCCAGATGGGAACCCCAAAATGAACTATTATGGTTTGTAGGGGTAATGTCCCTCTTAGGCTCATAGATTTGGACACTTGGTTCCGCCACTCGCAAAGCTGTTTGGGAAGATCACACAATCCTCTAGAGGCAAGCCTTGGTGGAGGAAGTGGGTCCCTGGGGCCTTGAGATTCTTAACCCAGGGCAACTACTTGTCTGCTTCCTAATCTTCTGGATGTGACAAGTCCCAGGTGCGTGGCACTGCTGCCATGCCCCTGCCTCCACCATGAAACTCTGCGCTACAGTAAATCCTTCTTGCCAGACATTTGACCACAGCTATTGGGAGAATATAATGTGTGTGCCATCCACAAAGATAACATTTTAGCCTTTTTTCTTCACTGGGATCTCCAAGAAGTGTGAACGGCGCCTGCTATGTAGTAGGTACAACAAAGGCTCCTTAGCAGAGATGCTCAGCAGTTAGGAACACTTGCTGCTCTTGCAGAGGACCCAGGTTCTATTCCCAGAACCCCATGGGGGCTCACGCCGTGGCCCATAACGTCAGTTCCATAGGATCCAGTGCCCTCTTCTGGCCTCTGTGAACATAAGGTACACATTTGGTTAACATATATACGTGCAGGCAAGCACTGATATGCGTAATATAAAGATAAATAATAAATAAACCAAAAATATTCATTAACTGATGATAGTTCTATGGCGCTCAAGTGTACCTGGTGATGGAAGTCACAGGTTTGACAAGGCTCCCTTGGAGAGTGTGTGGAGTGAGTGAAGGAGGGGAGGCTAGCCCTTCAGAGGGACACGGAGGTGACAGCCAGCTGAATCGGAGTGCGCTGTAGCTGCCTTCCTCAACAAAATATAGAGCTGGAGAGGAGAGAACTTTCTCTAAAAGAGTTTGACTTTTCATCAGCCAGTGAACCCTGACATGGTCTGACTGGCCAGTAGACACCTTGTGACCCAAAATAATACGGACTTCTGTGGAATTAAGCTGCAACCCCAGATGTTTAGAGCAAACGGCCTGGATTTGTTGAGCACGTAGACCCTCCGTCGTTTATTTCCAGCTCACAGAGGGATGCTCACGTTCTCATCGCCCCAGCGAAAAGCTTTCTCCCCGCTGTGCCAAAGAAAATTCTCGTTTCCCAGTTCTGGTCATTACTGTAAGGTCTTGTTGAATTCTCGGTTGGCTTTCTGGAATAATAATATCCACATTGTTAGGACTGATATGTTTTACTCAGAAACGCTGGCTTTCTTCCAGAGAGTAACAGATGCCGTCAAAATGTGAGCTGTGGGAACGAAAACGATGTACGGGAAAGCCACAGGACCCTCGCTAATGGCTTCTAATAGGCCTGCCCTGCCCAAGCCACATGACAAGCAATTAGTTAAGACGGTAGTAACTCCGAAAACACCGCTGGCGCTGGGAAGGTTATCGGGCAAGCTCATTTCCGTAGGGCTTTTGTACTAATTATATCTTTTTTAAAATCTTGGAAAAATAAATGCTGAATTTTACAGAAGTGAGTCCGCATCTATCAGGTCAGAGACCAGCCGTGTAATATCATACTGGCGGGCTCTGATGCTTTCTGAGGTTTAGAGATGAAGGCGTAGAGAAATAACAGGGTCTGAGCTAAGTGGCCTCAGGTTTCTGGGTCTGTTTCCTCCCCTCTAAACGATGACTCTCCTCTTTGCTGAGATCCTGTGTGGATTTCCAGGCATCCCCGAGCCCGCTGAGGTGAGCGATGCGTGCATATCGAACAAGTGCCTCACGGTTCCACTACTGCTGAAAAATTTGGCTTAATTCAAATGATACAGCTGGATTTAAATAATACTTTGCATATACAAAGTAGTCTTAAGCCATTTGATGTTCAAGCACTCTGCTCCGAGGAATGTACTACTTAAGTAAGCAATGCTCAGCTTCCCTGTGTTTATTAGATGCGGAACCTGCGTCTTTGCTGCTCTAGCCCTTGCAGTAGGTCAAAGCTGACAAAGGGGGGCTTGTCATGGGAGTTCATGTTTAGAGCAGAAGGGAGACCCAAAGCACCAGGGTTTCCTCATGACTTAATGGTGTGGCCACCAGGAAAAAGCCTGGCCAGAGGGACCTCTGAATGTTACTGTCTGATCCAAACTTGGGTTCTTATAGCACACGAGCCTTTGTTAAGCTGAAAGCCAGGAACTCCGTAAAATCTGTATTTTCAGGAACTCTGGGTCCACCCGAGTTTTCAAGGTCTTAGGACAGTTATTATGACAGTGGCATGAAACATCTAGAGTAACCAGGGAGGACACAGGGACAGGTGTACCCTGAAAGAGAGTGGATGCCTTGATGCTGAAGCCCTGCAAGAAGGAATTCTGTTGGCTGACATCTTTGTCTTGAGGGTGAGGAACCATCCTTGTTGTCTCTCTGTGATGGGAGCACTGTGGGATATTTAGCCAGTTCTCCAGGCAATGCCCTCCAGGCAGTCACCTGGCATCAGGCTTGACTGTGACTAGGAACTCCAGAGGGAGTTTCAAAGTGTTTGTGGCATTCCATGGCACTATGGGAGTATTGATGAACACTAAAACACACCTGAAACAAATAATCCGAAATCCTCTAGTTCTCGAAAACCCCAAACTCCAAATAACCAAGTCTAGAGGTAGTTTAACTGCAAAGGAATGATCACCGGGGTTTTCCTTTGGCTGCCTTAGCTATGCCAAGCTGTGCTCTAAAGGTCACGGGTCATGGTGACACTCAGTAGGCCTGTGACTGTGAGAAAAGATGAATTCCAAGGATTTGGATGGGAACCTAGGTGATTTCCTGGGGCTCCGCTGGCTTGGTTCTAGAATTTTGGTAACTCTAATAAGTGACATGTGTCTTTATATCTACTCTTGGAAGTTGACGCTTATTTTATATGATGAGCAAAAGGCAACTATAGCAGAGAATCTGGGGTGGTTGAAGTCTGACTGCTCCATCACTGTGGGGTGGGGTGGGGTGGGGTGGGGTGGGACGGGACGGGACATAATCCGAATCTGGAGTCTGACTGCAGTCATGCTGGTCTCTTGCAACCACAGAAGAGCAAACTGAACAGGGACAGGCCCTGTGTTCCTCTCAAAACCTTGAGCCAGTCCTTCTGAGAGAACATCCCAGTTCTAGTGGGATCAGAGAACTGGGGTGTGTCTCAGCTCCTAGAATCTATGCTGCATAGCCTGGGAGAGTCCCCACCCTGAGTCAAGTGCCTGTCCTCTGTGGAAGGAAGAAATCCACTCTGCAGATTTCATCTAGAAAACAAAAACATACAGTCAACAGGCGTAGAGTGAGGTATCTCATTTCACTCACTGGGGAGAGTGGTGACCACTCAACTCTATTTCTAACGTAGAACTCGTTTGATCCCAGGAACCAGGCGTGAAAGCAATCTAGACCTGAAAGGGGATCGGTGCCGGGGGGCTGGGTGTGAGGGGCAGAGAGGCACAGGGGTTCCGACAGCCTGAACTTCCAGAGCCCTGGGGACATTCCTTAACCCCTGGGCCTCCATTCCTTCATCCGAAAAAAATGGATAAAAATTCCTACCTATATAATAGGAGGATTAAGCAAGTTTGCTGTTTTTTATTATCTGATGTGTAATGCATGTGTTAGTAAAAATTAAAATAGTTATGAATATTCAACAGCCAGACTGACATTTCGTTATTATCCCGTGTTCATCTAGTAGGGTCCATGTTTCCCCTCACTAGTGCAGGGGAGACACAAACCATGCTGATGTGCCGTGCTGGCCTTCAGGGATGCTGGGTCTAATAGAGAGCAGCATGTGGCCAGGACAGTGGGTGGTAAACCAGACAGCAACATTTGATGAGCTGGTCCCAAGCCTGGAGGGCGGCGTGTGAGTGTTGTACTCTCTTGCTTGCTGCATAAACAACAGCAACAACAGACAGCAGTATCATCTACACCAACCCTGAAAGCTGTGCTCAGAGGTCCCTGAGGATGTCACTGTCCCAATACAGTCATTCTACACACACTTAAACGGAACTTCAGAAATGAAGAAGATGGCAGAAAGAGAGTATCCAAATTATTTCACTTCCTCTTGGTCTGTTCCTACAAAAATCAGGATAGTAAATGTGTCAAAAGACCTTAAGAGGGCTGGAGTAATAGTTCATTTGGTAAAGTGCCCTGAGTTCAGTCCCCAGAATTCACACAACAATAACACAATCCAGGCATGATGGTGTTCATTAGTAATCCTATAACTGGAGAGCAAAAGACAGGAAACTCTCTGAAGCTTGCCGTTCAGCCAGCTGCACAACACCCCTGAGCCCCAGACCCTCTGTCAAAAGGCAAGATGGATGGTCCTAAGGACAAACCAGTGAGCTCCTCTGGTTCTGCACATACATGTATACCTGGGTCCTGTGCACGCATGTGCTTACAAGCGCGTGCGCGTGCGCACACACACACACACACACACACATCCCTACCTTTGAGCTGTATCTTATGGTCAAAACTACAATTCTAGGAAGATGTGAAAGCCAGGGATTATAAGATGGCGAGTCAACACTGAGGAAAAGCAGAGGGACCTCTCATTAGAAGGTTCTGCTCACTGAGTAGCTCACTTGACAGTCCTACGATGTCAGCTCCGCTCACTCCACAGGGAGTCACAGGTCTGGTCATGGTTAGCTTACCAGCCATGGCCTGCATGTAATAAAGGCAGGAGGAGTAGAATCGAAGCCGTTCAGGTTTGGGTCAACAGTGCACACTGACACTCTATCTTCTCTGCTTCCTTTGGTGGAGTGCTCACCTGAGAAGGGAGAAAATCTGTTTATACCCTCAGTATAGGAAGACAGGGCACACTAGGCAAGGACAATATGGTATAAACAGTGACAGAAGCATGACTGACAGGTGAGTGTGGCTTCCCTGTCTGGTGATCTGCTCTAATTGTAGAGTGTTAATCAGTTTTCAGCTACCACAGGGGCTAAAAATCCCTGAAAAACAATTGGTTGGGCTTCTGTTTCAGAAGCATGAACCCTTGGCAGCTGGTCCCTAGCACGCTGCGCCTGAGTTGATGGCGGGCATCATGGGAGAGTCTATGCTATAACAAAGCCACTCCACCATGGCAGCTGGGAATGAGAAGAGAAAGGGCAGGATCTCTGTGTCCCCGTCAAGAATGTGCCTCAGTTTACTTCTTCATCCAGGCCCTGCATTGCCACTTCACAGTCCCTCCACTAGCTGGACACAGGAGCCTTTTAGAGCATTCCAGCCCCAAACAAGAGCCGACAGCGTACAGCTCTCCTAGAGTAAGCATGTCCCCGGTTAGTCTTTTTGCAACTTAGTTTGTCTCCATTGCCAATTTTCCTTCTCTTCATATAACTTCTTTGTCCCTTTTATCCCCTACCTACATTTCATGAGGTTTCTTTTCTCTGATTTCATGTTTCAAGCAAACCTGCTTCATGAAATAGAATCCTATCTTCATCTGTGTCTCATTCTCGGCGCACGGTGGGTGAGATGTAATAAAAGCTGAGATCAGATCATCTTTAATAAAGAAAATACAGAGTTTGGAGACCTCAGGTGAACTGAGGAGAAAGCAATCAATCAGGCTGGAAAATCCGAGTGCACGGCGCTGCTTTCACAAAGCACCGTATTGAACAAGCTAGTAGAGAAGACGGTTAAGATGGGCACGGTGAAGGGAGAGCCACTTGGTTCGGTTTAAACAACACTGATGCATTTTCCCATTGCTACATCATTCCCTGTTTCCAACAACAGTCTTTGATAGAGAATTTCACACAGCTTACTTGAGGCCTTTAAAGATGATCCAAGTCTACATCCAAGAATGTAAGTTGGGCTAATCCATCTCTATAATAGAGCCCACTGTCACCATGCAGGAGGATTCAGTGGACCAAGAATGGTTTTTATCCATTGAGAACTTGGGGGAGGTTGAGGTTTTGAATTATCTTCAAAACCCAAAGTTCATGCATCATCGTTTTGGGGCAGCTCAAATTCAGAGGAGATTCATTAAGCCTGTTGCAAATGGCATCAGGGTGGCTTTCTGTAGGGTCCAGTATCCGTCTGGTGTTTTCTTCTGCTCACTGAGGAAGTCACAATGCTAGCTTAGAGAACTGCAAAGGCTTCTTTCCAGGCTAGTTGGGAAGTTGTGTCTTCTCATGGCTGTTGGAGCATTAGCATCAGAACCTGTTCTAGGGGAGTCCTCTCCTGGTTGGTGTTCTTGTAGCTTCTCTCAAGGGAACATCCCTGTGCCGGTCAAATGCCCCATTTCGTCCTGTGATAGACACACCTGTGGAGGTCTACAGCTATGATAGACACACCTGTGGAGGTCTACAGCTATGATAGACACACCTGTGGAGGTCTACAGCTGTGATAGACACACCTGTGGAGGTCTACAGCTGTGGTAGACACACCTGTGGAAGTCTACAGCTGTGACAGACACATCTGTGGAGGTCTACAGCTATGATAGACACACCTGTGGAGGTCTACAGCTCGATAGACACACCTGTGGAGGTCTACAGCTGTGATATACATACCTGTGGAGGTCTACAGCTGCGATAGACACACCTGTGGAGGTCTATAGCTGTGATAGGCACATCTGTGGAGGTCTACAGCTGTGACAGACACACCTGTGGAGGTTCACAGCTGCGATAGACACACCTGTGGAGGTCTATAGCTGCGATAGGCACACATGTGGAGGCACATACAGCATGGGCAGGTGGAACAATTGTCTCCCCCAAACTGACTTTCTTGGCCTAGGGATGTGGATCAGTGGTAAAGTGCTTGCCTAACATGGGTGGGGCCCGGTTTGGTGCCTGGAACCTCAAACAGCTAAGATGTTTTCTTTGTAGACTCCTAGTCTTAAATCCTAGGTGAGCAGTGGAGCGGAACATGGTGGCTAGTTTTCATGTTAATCCAGCAATAGGAAGAGAGATTTTATTCTGAAGACAAAGCATACAGAGAGGTGCAGCTGGGTGACCTCACTAAAGATATCCTGCTAACAAAAACCGTAAGCAACCTTGAAGGAAGCAAGCTCTGCACAATGGGTAACTGTGAATATAGCAAACTAAACCTGATGAAGGGAACCAATGGCAAGAGCTTTGATAAAGACAGTCCCGTGAGCATGGAACTGCAGTTAAACTCACCCCTTCATTACATCTGGTTTGGTTGATTTTCTTAAGTCTCCATCCAGTTGATCCATTAGGCATTAATCTAGCAGAAACTGCATTTTCTGTGTCACATGGAAAGTGCCTTTTAAGTCTTCAAAGGGAACAAGAGGAGTGAGCCACACTGCTTCGTAAGGTGGTGGGAAAACAAGAATGTTGTTCCATAACCACCCACAATACACAGGCAGTAACACAGTAAGAAGCGGATGTTTATCTGGTAATTACACAAAGTGGATTTCTCGTCTGGAGATTTATAAAAAAATGTCCTATACACTGTTTTTATGATTGGGTTTAAAGTTGTTTATAGTTTCCATGGTGAATATGACAGTGAGCAAGAGTACTGTTAAAATTAAAAACCATTCACACCAGGCATGGTTTCTAGACCAGCACCCCTGTGGAACTGCTGAATACTCAGTCTCCCCATTGTGTGCCCCTGGTTTGTAGTCAAGGCCACCTGATCTTGCATTATCTCAGTTGGGTAGAAGAGCTGGTAAGGGTGTTCCTGTGAACCTTGAGAATGGTGGAGCTGCCTTTGCCGATAGCATCTGGGCCTCTAAGCAGTAGACAGATTTATCCAGTGTAGTTTCCACAGCCAATCATGCGGGAGCCAGGGTGATGGCTCAGCCAATAGAGGGCTTGCTGTGCAAGCAAGAGGACCTGAGTGTGATTCCCAGCACCTGCATGGTAAAAGCCACGCATGGTGGTGCACATGTGAGATCCCAGCACTGGGGAAGCAGAAAGCAGCAGGTCCCTGCAGCCAGCCTTGCTCACCCATTGAGCTCTAGGCCAATGAGAGATCCTGTCTTAAAACCAAAAAGCCAAGGGAGATGGCACATGAGGAATGATGGCTAAAGTCGATCTCTGGTTAATGCACACACCTACCTGCTCTCGCCCCTACCTACATGAGCATGCACACACACAAGGCAAATATTTATTACATCTTATTTTCTAGAATAAACATATGTTGACTGAGGATTTTGTCCCACCCAGACCCACAGCCAATCTGTCCCAAAGAAACACACTGAGGTCTACATTAATCATAAACTGGTAGGCCTAGTATCTCGGGCTTTTCTTATTAACTAATTCTTACATCTTAAATTAGCCCATTATTCTTGTCTGTGTTAGCCATGTGGCTTGGTACCTTTATCAGTGAGGCATTCTCATCTTGCTTCCTCTGTGTCAACTGCAGACTGAGCTTTCTTCTTCCCAGAATTCTCCTGTTCTGGTTGCCCCCCCTCTCTTTCCTGCCTGGCTACTGGCCAAACAGCATTTTATTGAAATACAAGTGACAAATCTTTACAAAGTACAAGGCCATTGTCCCACAGCAAGCATATGTGCGGTGGCTTGAATGAGAACGGCCCCCCATAGGTTCATACGCTTGAACACTTGGTCCCCAACTGTTTGGGAAGGATTAGAAGGTGTGACCTTATTGGAGGAGGTGCATCAAGTGGGCTTCGAGGTTTCAAAAAGATGATCTGTTCCCAGTATGCTGTCTGCCTCTTGCTTTCCAATATAGACATTAGCTCTTAAGATATTCATTCCTGCCCCCATGACTTCCCTATGGCATCTTGGACTCTAACCCTCTGAAACCATAAGCCCAATTAAATGCTTTCTTTTATAAGATGCCTTGGTACAATAATGGAAACTAATAAAACACATATCAAAATTTTTATTTTAAGACATAAAACATTATAAATTTACATATGTGGCAGTAAACAAGCCTGAGCAGTCTCACCTGTTTGCTTGACACGTGTGTACTTAACAAACATCTCCCAGCATCATGAATTTGAGAAAGCAGTATGCCATAGGAAAAAAAAATCAGATTTGAGAGATGGAGAGACAGCTGTTTAAAACCCTTGCCGCCCAAACAAGAAGAACCTGAGTTCAGATCCCCAGAGCACATGTAAGTGCCATGTGGTCATGGTGACCCAGGTGGCCCATCTGCAATTTCAGCCTCAAAGATGGAGACAGGGGAGCCCCAGGGCATGCAGGCTGGGAAGGAGAGCCATACCAGCGAGAGACCCTGCCTCAAAGAGTAAGGCGGAAGAGCAATAGAGGCAGATCCCTAACATCATCAGCCTTGGGCTCCACATGTGTGTCACACATACATATATCATACAGGTACACATCATACACATGTACACATAGAGAGAAGAAAGAATGAGAAATAAAAGTGAAAAATTCAGTTTCTGAAAATTAAAGATTTGTCTTATCAAAGCTTCAGGAAGCAGTTCTTAAGTCTCGGCATGTGTTAGGGATATTCTCTGTTCTCCTGTCAGAGTAACAACACCGTCAGCTGCTACACTGGGCAGCCAGGCTTCTGTCTGTGCTTCATCTCTGCCGTGCCGTTGTTCCGGTTCTTCTACCTGACGTGGAGATGGTTTGACTGGCGTAGGGAACCCACGTAAGCCTTGCCAGAGAACCCTGAAGTAAAGCTGTGGCACACATTTGTGTTCATGCCGCCAGGGTGAATCAGTGTGCCTCGGCTAACCACGCATGTTCCCCACTGGTGATTCCAAACGACACCAGATAGCTGCAGTCAGGACGCTGCCTTGCTAGAAATAGAACACAGTGATGCTCAGGAACCACCCAGGGAGGCTGCCACGCAAAGCAGCAAATGGTCTCCCTGGAGCAGTGCCATGCCCCAGGCTCTCAGGTGACGGTGGACAGATAGCGTGCCAGCCTTTGCCAGCTCTGATCCTAGGTGCTATCAGGCACACAGAGGGTAATGGATAGGGATCCCCTTGCCAGACTTGGAAGGCAGCCTGTACACATGCCGGAATGTCCCTGATTCAGCATGGCAAATGATGGTTTCCAGCTAGTGCACAGACAGCCACTGTGGTTTTTTTCCCCTGAGGAGCCAGGATACAGCCAGAAAGTTGCTTAATGAGCAGAGGTTGGGAGTGGGGGAGCTTGCTGGCTGTGTGATTTGCATGTTTAGTGGACCAGACAGATAAGTTGCTGTGACCTTGTCATTCAGTACAGGTTACCTCTAGCATGTAGATGAGGCCAGGAGGCTGTGCATCCTGGCTCTACAGTGTACACTGAGACCACAGGAAACCATGGAACCTGCCTGGGTGTTGTGAAATCTAGTTCAGCGGTCACTCAGTTCCAACCATGTGCCAGAGTTGTGTTGGGCACCTGCCCCCTGGAACAACTGTCATTAAAACCCCTGCCTTGCTATAGCATCACAACACACAGGGGTCCTGTAGAACAGGCTGTGAGTAATATGAGTGAGAGAGTAACAGGAGATTCTGTTTCAAACGGGTTTGTGGGTAGAAGGTTTACATTGCATGTGACATCAGTTGTGTGTGCCCCATAAAACCCCTCTTGGCAGGAAAATGGAAATCTAAGACCTTTCTAATTTTACTACTTAATCTGATGGTGTCCATCAAATAATTTGCTTCACTTTCTGCACTGGTCTATCATTAAAATGTTGCACATACATGTAGTTTATATCGCCAGGCAAACCTTCCTTTCAGTGCACCTAATGGATTAGTTAACCAAAGAATGCCATGAAGACTTGTTGGTGGTTCTGTGGTGGAGCCCTTGCCTAGTGTGCATGAAACCCCAGGTTTGAGCCTCAAAGAATATAGGGAAAGGAGAAAAGGGAGGGGAGGGAAAGAGAAGAGGAAAGAAGAAAAGGGAGAGGAAAAGGAGGATACTTATAAAATCAGAATACTCTGTTTTTATCATGCTACCTAAGTATACCTCTATCTTAGTTACAATAATGAAGTTACCATTATTCCTGAACTACTTAGTAATTATGCACCATTTCAAAGATCAGAACTGGGTGTGGTTGTGTCACCAAATCACAACCAGATCTTTAAATAAATTTAAAATCAATGATGAGGTGATGAGACAAAGTGGGGTGAACAAAGATTATTCCAGAGAAGAGGAATTGCACTGTGGGCAATTAAATCCCCAAGCCCCGATCAAGGATGAACCCAGTGGGTCTGGCAGGTATTGCAGAGCAGGTGTTGCCACGATCCCAGCAGACAAGAAAGCTGCTAACCCGACACCTGACTTCCACATGGTTAAACAGAGGCTGCCAGTGGCGTGTGTAGGATAAACAAGCATATTCATTATAAAACACTTTTGAAAATGAAGAAAAACTGAAAATTAACTTTAAAATTCATTTTATGTGTATGATTGTTTTGACTACGTGTACACATATGCATCACACATGTGCCTGATGCCCACGAGGCCAGGAGAGAGCATCAGATCTCCTGGAACTGGAGTTAGAGTTGGTTATCAGCCACCAAACGAGTACCTGGGCACTGAACCTGGGTCCTCTGGAAGATCAGCAAGCACTCTTAACTGCCGAGCCATCTCTCCAGCCCTGCAAAACATTCAGTTTCAAAGTGCTAATTACATGTCTTTTTAAAAAGCATTGACGGTGGTCACACAAAGATGGGGCCGACTCCAGTAAAATCTCAGCAGGTAAACGAAGTAGCAGTCATGTCTAGTCATGTGTGTCCGCCCAGTGAGGCTCACGGGCTAAAGGACTTCTGGAGAGCGGAGGAACAATTTGAGTTCCGTGGGGCCTGTGAAGTCTTAGCTGCTAACACTGGAGAGAGGATCCATTTTTCATTCTGATGATAAAATGTGAATCCTGACACATCCTATTTGTGAGGCCACTAAAGAGCCCTGTCGGCTCTGAAGTAGGCCTGCCTTCACAGTCTGCATACAGAAGGCACAACCTGGGCCAAAGTGCAGACATCTCCTTGAATCTAATTTCCGAGCATGAAGTTGTGGCAGAGCCAATTGTGGCTCCGAGGTCCAAGCTTCCATTGCTATTCACTGTGTGACTAGAGCCTAGGACCCACACACGGCTCAAACTCATCATCTAACTCGGGTGCAAATGGCCCTCTGAGGCGAGGCCCCTCTGGGTAGCCTGCACAATGAGGAGGAAGTACAGGGGATTCCCAGTATGTGCCTCAGAGTTCCTTCCAAAGCAATGGTCCCAACATGTGACTAGGTCTGACTGAGTGGACAGTTAGCCCTCTTTCTTTAGAAAGCTCAGCCACAGACAACCCTCACAAAGAATGGGGACAGATGTAGAATCCTTCTACCTCCGTGGTGGCCTTCTCAAGTGTAGATTTTGAAAGTGTAGCAATGAGGAATTTGTTTTCAAAACCGGTAAAAGTATTCAGGGGACACGGAAGAAGTGACAGGTTTTTGAGGCATACCATAGGAGTTAGCAAGCAGAGAGGTGGGGCTGGGTGGACGAAGAACCCTCTGGAAGTCCCAAGCTGCAAGTGGCATGGGGCAATGTGAATGCCAGCGTGACTCCTTGTCGGCATCTCTGGAAATGTGTTCATTTCGGAGATGTCATAATCCCCTGAGGCCGTGACAGAGCACACCTCCCACTCTCTGGGTACTTCGCCCTAACCATATGGTGCCACATGACATCCCTACCCTGCCTGCCCAGCTCTGCCCACCTTCCCTCCCACCAGAAGCGTATGAACGCAAGCTTTCTTCCCCAGCCCCTGAACTAGCTCCTCCCAGCATGTTCTTCAATGGTAGGAACCCTGAGAGCTGGGTGATAGTTACCCATCTTCAGAGACAACAGTCATGACCTCCGAGCAGACACTTCCTAAGCGGTGAAAGTGGGAATCTCTGGTCACCAACAGCCTTCTGAGCTCTGCACAGCAGACAGTCCTGCACTGAGGGGCTGTTGGTGGTTGTTTTCCTTGGTCAGTGTTAATGTAGGGCAGATGGTGGTTGGAATTTGGGAAAGGAAAGACTCAAGAACTGAGCAGGCAGCTCATCTGCCCTCCCTTCCTTTCTCTCTCCCTCTCTCCCCAGAAAGAATGTGAGATCAGCATATAGATATACACCCCATGTTTCTGTGTGTGTGTACGAGCATTTGCTGATACTCTAAGTTTTGAGGCATACCAACGCTGTCAGTTATGCGTAATACAGAAAATTCAGTTCTGACAAGGAAATGGGCAAAGCACACAAGAGTAGCTGTTTAACCCTCAAAGCCCTGGCAGGCTAATGGGTTTCAAACTGGCACTAACTCGCTAGGCAGAATGACCTTACTGAGCCCACAACCCAACAGCATCTTATTTCTGCTCAGGATTCAGGAGGAAAACAGATGTGAGGAAAATAAAACAAACACCTCTTCAGGGAGCAGCGTGCAGGTGGAGAAACCCCCTCTGCCTTGCGAGCTCACGCCCAAGCTGCTGGAGCTGCAGCCGCTGGGCCCATCCTCCGTGGCTCTCTGCAAATCTGTGGGTCTCAGACCAGCAACCACAAGCAAAGGAAGTGCCCAGTTAACTCAGTGACCTGACCCCCCTGCCCTTCCATTTCTTTACCGTCTCTCCCACAGATGTTCTACCCCTCATGCCAAGGCGGCAGCTGGCGCCAGAGATGGTGAACTGATCCATTTCAACCCCGCCTTGTGAACTGTGGTTCCTTTTGGGCACAACCACCTCTAGCTAAAGCAGACCCCAGAAATCAGAGGGGAAGATTGCCCCATCAAGACATCCAACTCTGGCTGCTCTTTGGGGGTTCTTAGGCCACCTACATTCTGAAAGGTTGACTATAAATTTTGTTGCTGCCACCATTCAGTCAAACTTGACTAAGTTTGGCAGTATGCTGTAACTGCTTAAAGAACTGTGTGTCATAAAGGAAACAAACAAAAGAGTGGCCAGCCACATGGCAACACCCATGGGTGCGTGGTGTGGGAAGTCCTTCTGCCTATGTGTCGCTTTTATTGATGAATAAAGAAGCTGCTTTCGGCCAGTGGCTTACCAGAGTTAAGCCAGGCAGGAAATCCAAACAGAGATGTAGAGAGAGAGTAGGCAGAGTCAGGGAGAAGCTATTTAGCCACCAGAGGAGAAACACGTGAGCTGCCAACTGAAACCTTGCCAGTAGGCCATCATTCTCGTGGTAAAATATAAAATAATAGAAATGGGTTAATTTAAGATGTAAGAGCTATCTAGAAATACTCTTAAACTATTGACCAAACGGTATTGCAAATATTTTGGGTCCGAGCATCTGGGAAGGAACAAACAGCCTCCGCCAGCTGGTACAGTCTAAGGAAGCACAGACATCAATCTTCTCTGTATCTTGTCCTTCATCAACCAGCATCCAGTTTTACTAAGGTGTTTGTACACAGACCTTGTTGAATCATTGCCCACAGAATGGAACTCAGTTATTAGTCCAGAGGTTGGGTTGCCTCAAAATCCTGATTCTGGGAGACTATTTGTACTTTGTCATTCTAGAACACCTTGAGTCAGCTCATTGGGACGAAGCCAGATGTAATCCTGGGGCTCCTGAGAGCAAACTCACCTTTGTCAGCAAGGGAAATTGTAAAGATTTGTGGCTATCCTTCTATGAACCAGAACCTCAGCATAAGAGGGTGGACCTGGGAGAGGCTGGGTAAGAGCAATACATGGAGAAACTAAAGCAAAATGATGGAGAAATAAGTTTAGAAAGTGTCCGTGCCCCTGTGGCAACTGTAATGTGTAACTGGGGGTTTCTCTCCTGCCCGCCAGTTCCTGAATACCCACTCTGAGGCTTAATATTAATTACAAATGGTTTGCCCTATTGGCTCAGACTTATTAAATTAACTAGCTCTTACAACTTAACCCATTTCTATTGCTCTGTATTTTTGCACAAGGATAGAGGCTTGTTATCTACATCTTGCTTCCCCAGCAGCTGCTGGCGTGTTCCCCGGCGTCTCCTCCTCCTTTCTCCCTGTATTCAGTTTGGCTTTCTCACCTAGCTACATTCTGCCCTGCCAAGGGCCAAAGCAGCTTATTTATTAACCAATGGTAATAAAACATATTTACAACATACAGAGGGGCATCCAACATCAGTAATGTGTATGTTCACACCTTCAACCCTGAAGATGGACAGAGAGTTACTGAAGAGGCCTTGGACTGGACTTCAGTTGGAAGCACATAAAGAATCAGCCCCTATCTTACGCCTCTCAGGTGGGCCATGTGTTCTTACCAACACAGAGTGCCTGTGTCCAACAGCCAATCCCAACAGAGCACTACAAGACCTCATCTGACTGGCTCCATCCTGCATAAGAAGCAAGTTTTAAATGTAGAAAATATTTCAGCTCTGTTTTGGCTGTTTGGATTCTCAAAGTGTCCTACTGGGTAGATAATCTTCCAGAAAATCAAAGCAGTGAAATGCTTCAAAAAAGAGCATATGAAACCTGAGTGGTCTTAGCATAAAAATGGAAAGCTTATTTGTTAAATTGTACTGGAATTAGAGTTACAGGGCCTGTCAGCTCTTAGGGGTAGCTCCCAAGTTGCATGTGTGTGGAACTGCTTGGGGCACATGGCTGCAATTCCAGCCACCAAAGCCTGATGACTCTTGGGACAAGGTGTGTTAAGGTCATGCCCAGCTTGAGGTCGTTATTCACAGACAGCCTCCTGCTTCTGCAACTGCACACCCAATCCCCTTTCCGGCTCAGTTGTGCTCAGGGAAGTCCAGAGCTTGGCTTCGTCTTTTGAAGTTTCTCCCATTATCCTACCTGGAGTCATCTTATGGCTTCTCAGCTCAGGACAGCTGCCTGCTGTCACCTGAGGATGCTGAGTTCACTGTGTTCAAATCATGTGGTCTAGGGACTCTGGTGTCCATCTGTCCTTCTACTTGCAACTGTGAGACTTTTCATCCTGTGAGGCTTTGCATATTAATTTTATGATGGAAAATCTAGTTAGAAACACAGAGCCCAGTTTAGGATGGCAAGCAAGAAAATGGTCTCATGAGAACCCTGACTGAGTACAGCTTAGAGTGTGGACGCCGGCCAAGGGGACGGCCGACGGTTAGCTGATACTCGGTCGCAGTACAGAGCTCATTCTGTGTGGCCTCTCATTAGCAATATTTGAAAACCCTCTGCCAAATTCCACCAAAGCTCCAGCATTTTTCCTCCTTTTCTACTTGGGGATCTGTGACACAATGCTGGAATGGCATGTTTTCCTGATCTTCAGTGAATGAACTTTTAGCACAGCCTGGAAAAGTAGCTCAAGAGATTCCAGTTTTAATAGTCTCTGTATTGTCTGTTTAGAAGCCGGACTTTTGGAGCTGGACACTGGATGTAGATCCTCATGCAGATCAGGCAGGCGCCTGGAAGCTGAGCCATGTCCCAGCCTTCTGTTCCTAGTTTGAGAATCTCACCAAGCTGCCTAGGTTGGCTTTGATCACATTCTGTGGCTGGACCAGTCCTTGAACGTGCAATCCTTGTACCACAGCTTCCAGAACAGTCAAGTGCCAATGTCTCCATCAGACATGGGGAGCCGATCAGGGAAAGCAGAGAAACAAAAGAGTCCCAGAGAAGCAAAGCCTGGTTTAGCTACTCACCCTTCTGTGGCCTTGGTCAAGTAATCTTCACTTGGTGTTGCAACCTGTGGAGTGAGATCATAGCAATCCCTGTTCTATGGAATTGTGGCTATCACATGACTGAATGCCACACACTCAGAAGGTAGGTGGGCTCTGTTGCTCTGTTATAGAAAGTCAGAACTTCTTTCCCTTCAGCTCACACACAGGTGATGTTTCATAAATGCTAATAGCTTTTTTAAAAAAAGACAAATTGTAAATGTTTGATTGACCCAAACCATTCTCATTACTTCTTAGTCTCATTCTGACATGGTATAAACATGCTTTCTCTGTTGTTCTGAGATTGCGGTCAGTTCTGAATCAAGAGAGCTGGGGGTACCAGAGCTCTCCAGTCACATCCGGAGATGGAATGAGTGCAGAGCTACCTTCCATCATCCTCCAGGACACACACCTTCTAGTCTAAGTACTGGAAACATACACACACACACACACACACACACGCACACTGGGCTTGTGCTAGATGCCGCTTCTAGCCTTAACTCTGTGTGCTTGCTCATTTGCCAAACTCAAGAGTATTTGCAGCAATTTGAATTTTGAAGGCTCTTTTTGGATCCACAGCTTACGAAATGCCAGACTGGGAAGGGTATGGACACATCTAAAGATTTCTGTTTTCACAGATAAGAAAACTGAGACTTCGAGAGTAAGAGACCCATTTGCCCCATGCAATAGATGATATGGGCTATGAGTAAACCAAAACCCAGCTAACCCATCTCTTCAATTGGTGTCCTACCACTAACAACACTAGTTCTGCTCCACAGATGGAAATATCACTTGAAAATGTCAAATGTGAACACAACATAGGTGATCTCTAAGCAACACTAACAGTGTATGATTGAACAGCTGTCAACATTAATGGGTCACACTGACCTGCTATTAAAAAGACTTGGAAAGATGTTTTTACTTCTGTCTATTGGTTCTCTAGTCTCCTAGACAGACACACTATTATAAAATTAGCCTTAGCAAGAAGATTATGAATCCTAAATGACGAGTTCATCTATGAGTCTTGCATTTTAGAAACCTCTAGAAGATCTGCGTGTCAGTAAGTTATTAGGAGGATCAACCCTGCAGCCTAGGAGTCTGGCAGCTAAAGTACTTCCCTGACTTTAGGCTATCCTGTGGTCACATGTCTTCAGTCTGGTGAAATAGGAAATGATTTCATATTGACTAACCAGCATCAGCCTGGGACTCTAATAGCATTGCATGACCACAAGACGAGCCATGTAAAGTGAAATCAGACCACTGTGTTAGTGGGCAAGCACCGCGCAGGCTAGCCGGATAAGGAAGTTGCCCAGGCTACAAACGGGCAAACCCTGCAGGAAGCGCAAGGCATGCAGTTCTGGCTTAGGGTCAGGCAACAAGTCCTCCTTTCCCTCCCTCCCCCAGAGAGAAACAAGAAAAAAGAGAGAGGGGGGATGTCTAGCTGCTTTGTCACAAAGTGCTCTCAACAGAAAAACAAAACACATATACAGTACTGTGTTGTGTCTAGCTCATTTTAGTGAAAAGAGAAAACTGCATTGACTTTTAAAAACTTATTTTTTTAATTTAATTTTCTTTTTAAAAAATTGTACTAGTTCTTTGAGAGGTTTTTTCTTTAGATATCTCAAGTAAGATATGCAGACTTTGTATGTATGCCCAAGACTGGTCTACCAGGATAATATGGTAGATCTATTATCAACTGTTTTGAAGCTCCCCCCACCTAGTTCCTGTATTGGCTGCAGCAGAGAATAGGTGTTCTGGGTGTCCCGTGCCCACTGTTCATGACACCATTTGTCATCACTTGGTTTTGACCTTGGCCATTCTGACTGGGCTTAAATGAAATCTCAAGGGAGTTTTAATTTGCATTTCCTTGATGGCTATAGCTGGTAAAGATTTTTTTTTCCAATCTGCAAACTGCCTCTTAATTTGAATAATAGTACATTTTGCTGTACAGAAACTTTGTAGTTTTGTGAGGTCCCATTTATTTCATTATTGATATTTAAGCCTTTTACTATTGGGATGCTATTCAAAAAGTCTTTTCTTATACCAATGACCTCAAGACTATTCCCTGCTTGCTCCCCTGTCAGATTCAGGGTATGAAGTCCTTAATCTGTTGAAGGAGAAGTGGCTTGTTGGTTCCCGGCTGCTCGGCCCTGAAATAATCACACAGAAACTATATTATTAAAAACATTGCTTGGCCCATTATCTCTAGCTTCTTATTGGCTAACTCTTACATATTAATTTAACCCATCTCCATTAATCTGTGCATCACCACGAGGTCGTGGCTTACCACCAAAGTTTCAGCATGTCTGTCTCAAGTGGAGGCTGCATGGCTTCTAACTCTGCCCTTCTTTCTCCCAGCATTCAGTTTAGTTTTCCCCGCCTACCTCTGTTCTACCCTATCATGGGCTCAAGACCAATGGTATTCACAGCATACAGAGGGGAATCCCACATCATTAATCCCTTTAGAGTACAGTTTTTAAGGAGTGAAAGATACGGGTGAGATTTCACTTGTCTCCTGTAGCCATTCAGTTTGACAGGCAACATTTGCTGGATGCATCTTTTCTCCAATGCTTATTTGTTGGTTTTTGTCAAATGTTGGGTGGATGTAGGAGTCAGGGTTTGTATGCAAGTCCTCATTTCTGTTTCATTCATCAATAAGTCTGTTTCTGTGCTGGTGCTATGCGACTTTCGTTGGAATTTTGAAAGCAATTACATTAAACCTGTGGATTGCTTTTGGTAGGGTGGCCATTTTCACAATATTAACCATATGTGTATGTATATGGTTATATACACACACATATATATATATATAAGCATGGGAGATCTTTCTATTTTCTGGTATCTTCTTCAATTTCTTTTTTTTTTTTAGTCTCTTAAATATTTTTGTTGTACAAATCTTTCACTTCTTTGGTTAGACTTATTCTAAGGTATTTTATTTTTCTTGTGGCTATTGTGTAGGAGTCATCTGGTAGAGTCTTCTGGATCTTTTACATAGAGAGTCATATCTACAAATAAAGATACTTTGACTTATTCTTGACTTGTGTCCACTTTATCTTCCTGCTCTAGCTAAGACTTTAAAGCACTATGTTGAACAGGAGTGGGGAGAGGGACTGTCTCTTATACCCCTGGTTTTAGTGGAAATACTTTTTGAGTTTTTCCTTGTTTAGGACAATGTTGGCTGTGGGCTTCCTGTTTGTTGTCTTTCTAATGTTGAGATTGTCCTCTGTATATCTAGTTTCTCCAGGATTCTTATTAAGAATGGATGTTAGATTTTGTTAAAGGCCTTTCCTACAGCTGGAGAGATGATTATGTGGTTTTTATTTGTGTGGTGCATTAAGTTTATTGGACCATCCCTGCATGTCTGGGGTGAAGCTGACTTGATCATGGTAGACAGCCTTTCTGGTATGTTCTTTAATTAGCTTTGTTATGAGTTTATGTTCATCAAAGATTCTGGTCTTAATTTTTGATTAGGTCTTTGGTTTTGCTTTCAGAACAATGTGGTTTCACAAAAGGAATTCAGAATGTTCTTCCTTTTCTACTTTGTAATTTTGTAGGACAACTTGAGGAGTATTGGTGTTAGCTCTTCTTTGAAGGTCTAATAGAATTCTACAATGACTCCATCTGACCAATGACCAATGATTTTAGTTGGGAGAATTTTAGTTACTGCTTCTATCTCATTGGGTGATATGGGTCTGTTTAAATCATTTACTTCATCTTTATTTAATTCACTCATATATATCAAAAGTTTATCCATTTCTCTTACATTTTCCAGTTTGGTGGAATGTAGATTTTTAAGGTATATTTGATGAGTCTTTGGATTTCTTCAACGTCTGTTGTAGTGGTTCCCTTTTCTTCTCTTAATTAATCTGGATCCTCTCTAATTCTTTTGGTTACTTTGACTTCAGGTTTGTCAATCTCTTCACATAACTGTTTCATTGATTCTTTGTATGTATTTTCATTCAATGCCATTAATTTCGGCTGTGATTTTGAGTGTCTCTTCCAGTCTTATTTCTTTTATTATTACTCTTACTTTTCTAAGGCCTTCAGGTGCATCATTAAGTTAGAGATCTGATTCTTTGACATAATCACAGAATGCTCTAAACTTTCCTCATATGGTGGCTTTCACTGTGTCCTAAAGATTTTGCTATGATGTCTTCATTTTTATTCAGTTTTTTTCTTTACCCAATTTTGATTCAGAAGTGTGTTGTTTAGCTTCTGTAACTTTGTGTGCTTTCTGTCACTTCTATTGTTGTTGATATCCAGCTTTATTTCATAGGTATTGGATAAAATTCGGAATCTGATTTCAACTTCCCTATGTTTGTTGAGACATATGTCCTAATATGTGGTCTATTTTGTAGAAAAATCCCATAGACTCCAAAGAAGAATGTATATTCTTTAATTTTGAGATGGAATGTTCTGTAGATGTCTGTTAGGTCTACTGATTCATGATGTCATTGAAATCGAGTTTCCTTCTTTCACCAAATGACCTTGTATGTCACGAAAGTGGAGTTTTGGGATCATCACCATCACTATTTTAGTGTTGGTCTGTGGTGTCAAGGGTAATAGTTCTTCTTTTATGAAGTTTGGTGCTCATATATGTTTAGGATTGTAATATCTGGTCGGGTTTTTCCTAATGACAATAAAGTATCCCTGTGTATCTCTTATGATTGATTTTCACTTGAAGTCTATTTTGTCAAATATTAGAATTGCTCTGCTGCCTGACTCCTCTTCCCATTTGCTTAGAAACTTTTTTCCTCCCTTTTACTTTGATGTGGTGTTTGTCACTGGCCCAGAATTGTGTTTCTTGAAGGTAGCAAAAAGATGGATCCTGTTGTTTTCTGACCCAGCCTGTTTTTCTGTTTATATTTATTAGGGAACTAGTTTTATTGTAAATTAATTTTTATTATCAGTTAATATTAAGAGATATTCTCAAATGATGTGTATTAATCTGTCATTTTTTGATTTTATTGTAATTTGTTGATTTTATTGTGTCCTCTTTTGATTCAGTGTTTTGGAATTGCTTTTGTGCCTTCCTTCCCATGTTTACCCTTTTTTTCAGATATGAGTATTCTTTTCAGTGTCTTCTATAAAGTGGATTAGTGGTCGTAACTGAAGTGGTTCTGCTGGCTACAGTAGCACTGCCATCCACTGTGTTTCATAGCTTATACAGTGTGCAGGGGTCTAGTTCCCTCTGGGTTTCAGTCTCCATTGGAAAACGTACTGTTATTCTAGTGGGCCTGCCTTTTGATCTTTTTCTTGTCTTTTCAGTAGCCTTTGTCTTGTACATTGGGTGTTCTATTACATGGTGGGAGGAATTTCTTTTCTGGTCCTGTCTATTTGGGATTCCATATGCCT
This sequence comes from Ondatra zibethicus, assembly GCA_004026605.1. NCBI lineage: Eukaryota > Metazoa > Chordata > Mammalia > Rodentia > Cricetidae > Ondatra > Ondatra zibethicus. The sequence continues at coordinate 8,452 of PVIU01007181.1, read as the reverse complement.
CTTGGGCCTTGGTAGGCATCTCGTTTCTTAAATCAGGGAGTTTTTATTCTATAATTTTGTTGAAGATATTTTCTTCTCCTTCTATACTTATTGTTTTATAGAAAGAGTTCCTGCATAGTCTGCTCTTGGGGCTTGGAGGGGATTTGACACTTTCTTTGAGTGATCCAGCTCTTCTTTGTCTTTAAGGCTGATATTCTCTCTTCCACCTGATCCAATCTATTGGTGAAATTTTCCTCTGAATTTTTTGTTTGAACTCATAAATTTTTCATTTTAAGCTTTATTTCATTTGGCATTTTTTTACCCAGAGATTGTATCTCTTCACTAAATTCTGTTTTCATGCCTTGAGTTGTTTTTGTTATTTCATCCAACTATATTTTTGCAGTCTTCAATTTGGCATTTATTCATCCCTTCTTGAATCCTTATCTTGTGTATCATCTAAGTGGCTTTTCTCAGGGGACATGACAACGGGAGTATTAATTTTTAGTTGTTCATGTTTAAGGTGGAATCTAGGCATCTGGGGTAAGGTCATTGGTAATGCTTGTTGTAGAAATCGTGTCTTCTGTATTGAATGGTTGGCTGAAGTTCTGGTCCCATTATGCCAATTTGTCAGACAACTGACCAGCTTGTATGGGGCTAAGGGCTCAGACTTTTGGCAATTCAGTGTTGATGTTCAAGGAGGGCATCAAAAGTAGACTTGGCTCAGCTTGAGCCCAGTGAGGTTTCTAAGCCCAGAGCAGACTTCTGTAAAATTAGAAGATGCTCATAGCCAACCTTCAGGGGTTAGAACTTTTCTTCAGGCAACAGGTCCTAGGGGAGTTGGACATACTACTCTTGAATCCTTATGTGAGGAATGAGGCAGGGGGAGGCAGGCCCAGGGCATGTCATCTTCATGCCTGTTGCAGGAGTTGCATATGGGGATATAGTGACCCTCGTTGGAGAGGGTAAGTCTTAAGGTCATGAGTATGGGAAGAGTTGGCAATATAAATCTAGAGGCTGCCTAGAGAAGAGGCCAAGTGGGCACAGCCAAGATAGGTGGAATTGGAAGTGCAAGTCTAGACTCCATGTTTAGGGAAAAGGGACAAGGAATCTCAGCATTTCTTATTTTTAAACATTGTAAAATTACCTATATATCTTCATTTCAGATTTAATCGGTTGACAGACAGACAGACAGAGGGAGAAACATGACAAATTAGAATAGCCAGAAATACTCAGAGGGGGTTAAAAAGAGAAAGTGGACCCCCGAGGACAGGAACAGACCATCGCTGCTCCCCAGCACCTCCTTGCCTTTCTCATCTGTGACTGCCTGCCTGCGGGCACAGGCTGTGTGCTGCCCACCATTGTTTCCCAGTGCCTAGCACGGGCGCGGGAGTCACAAGCGGGAATTATGAAAGGAATGAGTGAACAAAGGGGCGAGCGCAGACAGAGTGGAGAAAGAGAGCCCCGTGGCCAGGCGGCTCCAGCAGAGTCTGCTCAGAGAGAGCTGCCATTGTTTCTCAAAAGCGGGTGGCCTTGAACACAACCGATCCAGCAGGGTGCCTGCAGGAGCCTTTTTGCAGAGATGGCTTCACAACCCTGTCTTATGTTCTCTTTGGTAGAGCGGTCCGTTGAGGACATTCTGCCTGATTGTGGAAGGGATATCTTCACCTCCTTCACTTGGGGCATTAATTGCTGTGTTTCCTGGGATCATCTGATCCTGTGTCACCAGGTGAACCCCAACACTTCTGCCCCTGAGGAACCCCCTTGCAAGTCACATGTGTCCCATAATCCTCTTTATCCCCACCCTGCCTTGATGTCTCTTCTGACCCTCTTGTAGTTTCCCATTCTACTTTTATGTATGCATGTGTACATATGTGTGTTAGGTATGTAAGAATCTGAATTTAACCAGATTCCTCCTATGGGAGAAAACACAACATATTTATCTTAATAGTCTCAGTGCCTGAAAAAGTCCTGAAAAGCCATTGTTATTCTCAGACACAAAGACATCAGCCTTTATTTTAATCCCCTCAGCTCTTCCTGTCCCACCTCCTCTCCCACAATTTCAACTCTGGAGGTCACCTGCTTCCCACCCCAGAAAAAGAGCTGGAGAATTCTGGAACTCTGACGCGAAGACATGACCACCTTTAGCCTCTGAGCAAAGGGCAGTTTCTGAGTCAAGCTCTCCTCTAGTGACCTGTAGGGGACGGAGGGGGAGTCGCTGTTGTACTTCATCTCAGAGTCTGGCTGGCAACTGAACCACCCCATTGTAACCAACGATGGCATCAGGGACTCTGTAGGGTTCATCCTAAGAGTCACCGTAGGGGAAAGGATGATATTGAGGTTACCGCTTTCATCATTTTAAATACCGGTCCATGGCAGTAAAGTCATCCGGTCGGCAGCACAAACATAACCCCTGGCTTCAGTTCTAACTCTGCCCCTCAGGGCCCAGGATGGTGCTTGCTGTCAGAGCCGAGAGTCGGAGTGTGATCCCCAGGACTCACGTGGAATAAGGAAAGAAGTGACTCTGGCCGTTGGCCCTCTGAGCCACACACGTGGCTTTGAACCTTAACCACCTGACTGTAGGTGTGGCGGGACTAGCTGAATGAATCTGTTACTCTGAAATCCAGAGGAAGTGATGACCCTCAGTCCTTTTTCCTGCTGCTGGAGAGCGGGAACCCTCTCTCTCTCTCTCTCTCTCTCTCTCTCTCTCTCTCTCTCTCTCTCTCTCTCTTTCTCGTGTGCGCGCACACGCGCACAACAACAAGCCATGCCAAGGACCAGAAAGGTCAAGATGGAAATGGCAGGACAAAGACCTCTCCCCACTGCACTCTGGAAAAAGGGAGGGCTCCGTGGTCTTGTGGGTGAAGAGTTTCCTCAGGACTTACCTGGGAGGGGAGGGGTTGTAAGCAAGAAGCTCCTGCAGCTGTGACAGGTGACGGTAGGTGGGGACACAACCCCATGGTCTGTGGTGCAAAGGTCTGTGTGTCCCTGTTCTGACATGGGTGGTTGACATGCCAGAGATGGGGGACACGTTACAATTTCCAGAGTAAATGAAAATTGAAAACTACGTGCTAAGTTATGCACACCGACTCTATGGAATTCACCAGTCAGAGTGTTCGAGACTGATGGGTGTCTATCACAATAGAGGGGAAACACACACAGGACACACCCAGGCTGCCCAGAAAATGGCGGAAGTGGCACTAGCTATTGCCGTTCGGGGAAGACACTCCACAGTAATAGAGCTTCCAAAGGGAACAGACAGTATAACCCCAGGCCATGACCTTCTGCTCCCCTCGTCCCCACTGGAGCTGGAGGCCACAGAACTGGTAAAGAACCTCAGCAGAGGACGTGGGCAGGAACCCAGCATGGGTGAGGAACTGAAACCTTTTGCCTACCAACCTCCTAGTGAGGAGCAGTGTGTGCGTGCGCCCTCGCTGCCACCGGACCCCATCCGCCACCAGAATCTCCAGACACCCTCAGGCTGCTTCACCCAGGACCACCTGGGAGCCTGCAGGAAGTCATTGTTTAGGTCTTTCCCAGCCCATGAGGCCCATCCTGCCTCTTCCTGCCCCTGGCCGGAGAAGGATCTTTTATTGTATATGCTGAGAGACATTGTGTTTTGGGTTTTATTTGAGACAGTCTGTTTTGTAGACCAGGCTGGTCTGAAATTCATTATGTAGCCCATATTGGCCTTGAACACCAAGACCAGCTCCTGCCTCAGCTTCCAGAATGATAGGATTACAGATGTGCACCGACATGCCCAAGTGAGACACTGATTTACATTTCAACAATAATAAATAACCAGGAATAGTCTGCATAGTGCCGGCTGCCACCCACACTCACCGCCCGGTTCCCGCATTTATTTTCTTTCAGGAGAAGAATTTAGATTGGTTTCCTCGGATGCGAGCCATGTCCCTTGTCAGCAATGAAGGTGACAGTGAGCAAAATGAGATCCGGAACCTGCAGGAGAAGCTGGAGTCCACCATGAGTCTGGTGAAGCAGCTCTCTGGGCAGCTGGCAGAGCTGAAGGAGCAGGTCAGTGAGCGGGAGCCACCTACCACTGTGAGCAGGGGTCCAGAGACTCCACGGAAGGAAGTCCCCAGCTGTGCTGTGCAAGCAGGGATTCCCCCACAGCATTTCTCAGTCTGTGAAAAGACAAGGAGGGACCCCTTTGCTACTAGTGATAGCTCTTACTTCCTGCTTGGCTTTGCAATTCTAAGCTCATTGGCAAGGCAGGGATTCACTAGTAGCTGCCACGCTAAGGTCCTCATCAACCCTTTTATCATATGACATCCTTAGTGCTCACAAAACAGAATATCACCAGGCCCCTTGGTAGCTGTTAAATGATTCCAGCCATGGTGATAAGAATGTAGCAGATGTGTTTCTAACAACCCTGCTTCCTGTTTCCTAACCATGGGGAGAGGAGTTGGTCTTTCTCACCTCTATTTCTGGTAATTTACTTTTTAAAATAAATGCTTTTGTGGTGAATCTATTCTGTGTGGAAGCAGACGGCGGGTTCTTGGAGGAAGAATCAAGAAAAGCAGCTGAAGGCACTTGCTCTCTCTCTCCCCAGATGACAGAACAAAGGAAGAACAAGCAGAGGCTGGGCTTCCTTGGATCAAACACACCCCATGTGAACCATCACATGCCACCACACTGACACCATGGGGGCATGCCGTGACCAGCCTTTCATCAGATGCCCGCCTCATCGCCGAAGGAAGGATGGAGATGGAGGGAGCAAACAGTGGCTATTGTTGAAAAGCTAAAAAACAGCCAAGTGCCAAGATGCTGAGCCATTTAGCTCCCAGAACAATCCGTAACTGTGTTTTCACGCTTGAGAAGACTCAAGCTAAAAAACAGCGCAGGGCACAGACTCTCCGTGCAGCAGGAGGCCAGGCCGGGGGTGGGGGTGGGGGGTAGACCTCCCCCTGCTCAATCGATAGGCCTTGGACTTGTCTCACATGCTGACTGCAGCCTCTGTCACGGCTGGGTGGAATTTATTTCTTCGAATTGCAGCAAACAGGTCAGAGACAGGAAGCCACACTTTGGTGGCTAGGAGTCTGACTCCGAAAAAAAAAATTTAAAAGATTAAAAATGCAACTCTGAGAGTTGAAATAGAAATCTCATGAAGCTTCGGAACCTCCCATGTTCCTGCTGGACAGCTTCTTCATTGCCATGAAACGTGATGGGCTCAGAGCTGTACCCGCTTGGTGCTTTGGAGTTCACATGCCACACACTGAACAGATAACTGGAGGAGGGGTCACGGTCCCCAGGACTCTGTGCAGGGCTGCACAAACGGAAAGCCACAGAGCTGAGTGAGAATGTGCTTAAGGCCACATGCATGCTAAGATCATGGAAGAAGAGAAGCTTGACCAGGAAATAGTGCTGGGTGCAGATGCTATTAAAATATACTGGTATTAATAAAGCAAACACTCAAAGGTGACAGAAAGCATTGAGAAACTTGCTGTGATGGGTTTGCCTTTCAAAAGCATGGAGTGAAAGCAAGTTGGTTTGTATTTGTGGTGCTTGAGGACCTGTGGGAGACCATACAAGGACGTGCAGATTTCGATGGCATGTTTAAGACTGTTACAGTAACGGCATTTCAACATATAGGCAGATCACAATTCCTTCCCCCAAACTGTTTTCATGTTAAATCTTGAAACCAGACCTTATCAAGGCAGGAAACAACCTGGGTGGGTGGATTATTTTGGGAGACTATTTGAGGCAGTAGAGCCAGGTAGAGATGAGCAAAGAGTGACGTCTGCTCTGTGGCAAGGCCCCACCGGCTATGGCACTGCATTCTGAGCCAGGCTCTTCGGGTGAACCCTCAAGCCTCCAGATCCTTTCAGCTCTCAGCCACCAAGGGCCACGTGGCACTTGTTACAACATTTAAAGCTTTAGGTTTTAGCTGTTGACTCCTAAAAAAAAAAAAAAATCCTGGGTCTATATATACAGCCACACTATGCAGGCAGGAAGCCTGCATGAACCTACCTTCTGCTTCCTAGGTAGAGCCTTGGGACCCAGTACAATGCACTAACTTTACTAGTTCTCAACCCACACACACTAAGACGTGCTCTTGGGCAGGGCAGTGCTTCTCATAGCCTGAAGTTGGAGGATGCTGATGCCCGTGACAGAAGATGCTCTGAGCTAATACAGTGCCACGCTGACCTTTGACCCCTGTCTGAGATCTGCTGCAGTCACCCTTAATTCTTTGGTGTCACCAAAATTAGACTAAGGCAGCCATTTTTAAAACCCAAGGCCACCAGTGCCGCGACAGTAGTTGGTAGAGTACGCCCGGGAAGTGGGCAAGCGGGCAAATGGCAGAAGCAAAAGTGCGGCTGCTGTGCGGTGTGACCCGACGTTCCAGCCAGTGCGGCTGCTGTGCGGTGTGACCTGACGTCCCAGCCAGTGCGGCTGCTGTGCGGTGTGACCTGACGTCCCAGCCAGTGCGGCTGCTGTGCGGTGTGACCTGACATCCCAGCCAGTGTGGCTGCTGTGTGGTGTGACCTGACGTCCCAGCCAGTGTGGCTGCTGTGCTGTGTGACCTGACGTCCCAGCCAGTGTGGCCGCTGTGTGGCGTGACCTAACATCCGAGCCAGTGCGGCTGCTGTGTGGTGTGACCTGACATCCGAGCCAGTGTGGCTGCTCACTGTCTGACACCGTATTTTCTCCAGGGGGAAATATCCAAAAGAGATGTCGCCTAGTGAGGCTCTCACTACGTCTAGTGTGTCTATTGTTTTTTTAGCTTCATTTTCTTCCTTCCCTTTCTACAAGATTAAAGATTATTAAAAAAAAAATTAAAAAATCAAATGAAAGAAAAGGCACTTTCTAGGTCCCTGAATTCATAAAGATATTTTTTAAAAAGGCAGCTTGATGTCGGTAAGCGTTTCCATCTGTTATGTGTGTGTTGACACCACTGGATTGTTTGAAGTTAGTGCGCTGGTGTTCTCATATATATACAGCAACATTAAAACCACAGTCACCTCTGACTTCTGTGCTAGGGAGGGTTTCTTAATATTTAGGTTATTAAAATCCATATTGGTTAAAAGTTGCAGTTCCCACTGAATAATATTTTTAATTTACAGAAGGGTTTGCTCCCCTGTGTGCTCCATTCTGAGGCTCAAGAGTTTAATAAGAGATGTCTTCTAAATTAAAACAATCATTGGAGATCAGAGCTCTGCACTGTCTAGGGAGAGAATATTGACCAGTGAGTTATATGCACGCAAAGATGGAATTTTCCACCCTTTTAGAAAGTTAAGTTCCCAAAGGGCTTATTTTCCTGAATCCGCCCTTTTCTCTTCCCTGTGGATGAAGATTGCAGTATTTGGTCGACCGCTGATAGTGCCAGGAAGCCCGTGCATCTGAATCAGAGCCGACCCCGTGCCGACCCAGCTCAGGCTTGGACTGTCATTCAGTGACAGACTGCAATGTGTGCGACTCCATCTCCCGGCACTGAGTGTGAGTAGGAGGCCTGGGAGCTGGTGACATCACTTCCCAGGATGCCACCTACCCGGCAAAGCTCACCTTCAGGGACCGAGGAGAGGTGACTAGTGACTCGGGAGAGGTGACGTCATGACTCCGGAGAGACGACGTCGTGATTCAGAACCCTTAACCAAGCGACCAGCCATGCTGTGTGGAAGAGCAACCAGAGGATGACATGAGCCTAACAGCTGTGTTAAAGCTTTGCTGCAATACCCTGGCCTGAGACCCCTTCTAAGCTACTGTGAGATGCTCTGGAGGAAACGGGCATCTTCAACCCAGACACAGCCGGCTGCGTGAGCCAGGTGAAGAGCTAACTAAGCTGTCTTCATCCCTGGGGCTCCTGCCCTGAGCAGGGGTGGGGAGGCTGGTAAGCCATGATAAGCTCTTTATTTTCAAAATTTGATAGCCAATTCCGGATTTCAAAAAATGCCGGAGGCCACCCAAGGCCCTCTGCTCACTCATCTGCTGCCGCCTCTGAATTAAGGACTAACGAGACTCCCGTGTAGAAGACGACACAGTGAGAAGATCCAACAGAACTGAGCACGCGTGGAAACCGAGAACTCCGCAGACAGCTCTAGGTCCCCCTCCCATGGGAGTGTTCCCACACTTGAGAAGTTTATGAAGGGACCGTGCCAGGACTCACGTCACCAAAAGGATTGATACTCTTGCCTCTAGCAAGAGAGAATGTCTATGTTGTCCCTTAAAAAAAGGCACCTTTTAACATACCTTCAGGGCTGGATAACTTATTATAGATATTAATAAAATGAATTTGCATCTTGTGTGTGTCTTTATCACGGTTCTGAAAAGTATCTCTACTGGTGTGGAAAGGCATATTTATTGCTATTTTACACAGCAAGAGTGAGGGACAAAAGTATGATTCAGAGTCTGGACCCAGGAGACCCAGTGAGCCCAGAGTACAGACCCAGGTGACCCAGTGAGCCCAGAGTACAGACCCAGGAGACCCAGTGAGCCCAGAGTACAGACCCAGGAGACC